>QDHC01000144.1:23966-81024 GCA_013186455.1 Papilio dardanus tibullus | reverse complement strand
CCCGCCGCCCCGCCGGCGGACGCGCGCCGTCAGAGAAGCGACGCGCGCGTGGTTGCGCGCCGATGTGCGGAGTGCAGTGCTCTATGTTGGTGTGCAGGCGACATGATCACAGATATGTACGCGCCCTTCACGGCGCCGGGGACCAAACCTATCGTGAGTTTTACTCAATATTTCAATGTATTTTTGATTAGAAATAAATTCGTGTAATTTTCATTTCAGCATAATTGCTAAAAACTGAAAATATTCAATACGATTTATTTTTTATTCTCGCGGTTAAATTATAAAACTTTTAACTATCTTACTTAATTTTTGTATCCTTATGTCCTATTAGATTTTTTTGTATTTTTTGTTTATAACTACGTAGTCGTGACGATTATTAGATTGAAAGAGATAGTCGGTTAAAAAATGTTTATCTTTAGTCTAAAAGTTACAAGATAAAAGCTAAATAGGCCTTTTCAAAGTCAGTCATTTTATGAAACACGCTTAACGTAACTTACTTAACTTTATTTAACTTAATTATAAGCATTGTAATCATGTTATTAATAACAACACATTTATAGCAAGGTATGAAGCATATTATACGACTTTTCACGGCCGAAACATATGTAAAAAGTAACCTTACTTTTTTGTTTTTAGTTTGAAGGAAGACCTTGTTAGAGTTAAATGTAAACTAATATAAATATTTTTATATGTTAGTTTGTATTTTGAGTTTTTTATATTGTCAAGTTTGCGTGTTTTGTCCGTCAAGTGTCCGCGGCATGCCGTCGGCGACGCGCGTTGCGTGAGGCGAGCTCGCATCGGCATTTTAAAAAATATAATGGAACGTAGATTATACTTAAATACTTTTTATAAGTAACTGTACTTAAGTTTAAAGTATAATAATCTCATTTTTATTGAGTTTACATCTGGTGTAGTAGAGTTTCAAAGTTAGGAACGCAACAAAGTTGGATTCAATCGTCAACTTTAAAAACACATTTTTTTTTAGTTTTGCTGCTAGGTCTTTGTTTAAGTAAAAAGCTACATATTTTAGTGTGTGATTGAAGAGTGTATATTTGATATTTTTTTTATTTTCACGTACTTAAACTTTGTAAGCATTTACATCCACATTATTTTTACAAAATTAATTGTTAATTAAATAGACAATTACGGTCTTCAAAGAAAAATCTCTGTTTACGTGATCGTTGACAAATTCATTCATTCAATCAAGCGCCCCGTTATTCAAACCGGCAAAAAGCTTCCGAACAGTGTTCCCATATCCTTCGCAGTCGATTGTTCTCCCCACCCTATCCATCATTCCCGCCAAAATATTTGTCATCGAAAACAAATTCAGGATATACGAACGAATCACTCAACCCGTAACAAATGATTGAATTTACAAATAAAATTGAAATAGAGAACAATGGAATCGTTCTATATTAAGAGAGTCAATTTTTTATTCGATATAACGCTAGCTTTTGATAATTTCTTTTTACAAATTGAACAATGGGGAGATACATCTTATTACTGATCACGTTCGATATCGATCTACAGTTTCAATAGAGACGGCACATCACTAGCTATATTATAATAGATTAATCTATTATCTCTAATAGATTCATAGCTCCAAGACCCAAAACAACATTGACGAAATGCAATATTTCTGATAAACAATCGAACATAGATAAGAGAGTCCAAGGGACCGCAATATTTGTCTCGCTTACAGAGGTTTCTCTCTAATCCGAATTTCTCGCTGAAGAAAATCGTCCCTCGGGACCATACTGTGACTCGCTTATATAGGTTTCTCAATAATCCAGTTCTCGGTTATCCATGTCCAACCGAATTTAATAGAAACAGAAGAAAAGAACAGTTAAGCTATAGAGTAACGTGATCATGTTGAACATTCAAGTTGACATTGACTGGTTTCCATCAGAAAGTCAGATATTAAAATGAAGGTGAAGCATTGGCACGTACACCCGTAGGCCGACTTGTTGCTCTCGAGATATGTTGCTCTGGTGTCATCCAACGCAACATGTCTGTGCTTGGAAGCAATAACAGGTTCCTATGTTATTGCTGCGAGGCATTTTACTATGATTCACAAACATTAAATATAGGTATTTAGTAGTTTTGATAGAATATACTTCTTGTTAGTCTGCAGAATAGTTATAAAGACTCTTTACCATAGAGCCAAAAAATGAGATCAAGTTAGTCAACACAAACAGAACTGTTGATCAATAGGCAGCTTTGTCTTGGTTCATTATTTAATTAAAATTCGTAAAATGTTCAGAGATCTAATTCTAGTTGTCAACATCAAACATCTTCAAATCTTATAATAGTGCTAAATTACAGTAACAGTCATCGATACCCAGCATGGGGACGTCAATCAGGAACAAGTCGCGTTTCCACTTCGAGTCGATACAT
This sequence comes from Papilio dardanus tibullus, assembly GCA_013186455.1. Classification (NCBI taxonomy): domain Eukaryota; kingdom Metazoa; phylum Arthropoda; class Insecta; order Lepidoptera; family Papilionidae; genus Papilio; species Papilio dardanus. Next base: position 78,627 of record QDHC01000144.1, on the reverse strand, counting down.
CGCATCCATTATGCGTGTCTAATAGATTTTTTCGTCGCTGGCCCATTCACAGCGCGCAGCGTGAAGCCCCCTCAATGGCCATTGTGGCATTGAGCCGAACCGACATCGACCGACCGACAAACTTTTATTTGTAATGCCCCTAAATGGCTGTTATAAGGATTAAGGTGCCGTTGCTTTGTCATCGTCCCGTGTCTAAGTCTACAAATTTCGCCATCCAGGGAAGACGGGACGCCTCGTTGGCTTAACGCTTTACAATGCTCTTTTTGAGATCTGTCAACTTTGATACGCTTGTTTTTTCATACTTAAAGCTTATAACGGCTCTTAACACTTTAAGTACGGATTAGGGTATAAGTGTTTGCGAAGTTGGAGTGCATTTGTAAACGTATTTGGTCTGATACTATTAACTAGGATGGATGGAAGCAAAAAGTTGTGTTCACTGTTCGTGTTTTTGTTGATACTCGAGAGTAACTATAGGCGGAAGTTAGTATCGTATGTCTGTTACGTGCATGTTAACATTCATCTAATGCGTGAAGAGGGGCAAATCATAGTTGAAGATGAAATATTATAAAACATAAATAATATAAGTCAACACAACTAACGTAGAGTTTCACACTTCATTAAAAGTTATAATTAAAAATAGTTGTCACATGCACCAATTAGGACAAAAAGTTGTGTCTGGGCGCACCGGTAGCGACGGGTGCCGCCATAATTCTTTTTTATCGCCTCGACGCGTCGTGTTTAACCCGTTCATTGACAAAAGGTATTTAAATGAAGCTGTCGCACCAAATGATATTTACTGCGTAAACGCAAGGACACACCGCATACCATTAAATGCTGTTCGAATCAGTCCTCAAATATTTTTAGAATCCAACTACCATTTTCAACTTATTCTGATTAGTTAGTAAGCAACTAGGCAAGTCGGTTTTAACGTTTTTAGACTTGTTATTGTTAACTATAATAATGTCAATGAATGTCACGAGTATACATCAAGGTACCTTGAACCTTATTCTTGTTTTTCCGGTGAACTACAAACATTGCAGTCCAACTAATAAGCTTTAAGTAAAATTGTTAGAATACTTATTTAACAAAACAAAGACTAATTCAGTCACGTGTTCATTAGACATTTTCCGTCGTGTTATTTATGTGGGCATCCGTCAACGGCGCGTCTGCGCGTGCGACAAATTTAACAATGCCGGCCGCATACTCTGTGCCATACCGAACACAGATTAAAAATCGAGAATAACAAACCGTTAATTATTCGCGAATCTGTCTCGTTGAGTATTCAGTGATTTATTGCGAGTAATTGTTTTGTGTCTCGCTAATTTAACACCTCGATTGATGTACAGTTGTTTCTAAAAAATATATACGTAGAACACATAAATAAACTCAGTAGATTGTAGATATCTAAGTCACAATACATTTATCACAAAAACTTCGACAATAATTTCTTGGTATACGGACATCGCAAACGTTATAAATGTTAAAAAGGCATACATTATAATGCATTGTAAATAGCCAAAGTTGCTTGCGAACCGCTAGAAATAAAAAGCAAAAGTACATTGCGCTTCCGATACAAGTGTAATTATTAAAATTAGTCAAATTATGTAGTTGTTATTTAAAATTAAAAACAGGGTGACATGGCCCTAATTGTTTACATAGCAGCCGTACTTGTTGCATACGTCACTACGTCATAATTACCGTCCGCCATTACCGCTCGTCCATTGCGCCCGCACAGCCCGGCAACCGCAAACTGCACAGTTCCTGCCACTACTTTTAATAACGCTTGCTCGTTATTTTATATACCGAGGCTATTGTGATAACAGATTAGTGTGCTTTTTAACTCATTGTATGATTTTTCCCGATATTCGATAATGTTTGCTAGGAAGCCTTACTTCATAAGAACGTTTGTTTTGTTATACGATTAGATACCTACGTATATGTAGTAGTTCTATTTACTTTTCTACGTTTTGACTCCTCCAAGTTATTTTTTGAACTCGTCTAAGCAACTACTGTCTTGTAATCTGTATTTATATCAATGATGTCACAGCGTCGCCTATTCCGATCCAATCATTATAAATCTGTAACTATACTTTGTCCTTGCATTACGCAGCGACAAACGCTTTTTCATTAAATGTTCAAACATTTCAGTTTCCTGTGTACAATGATGCATTTCCTTCTTTACTCATAATTGTTTTCTAGCATTTTTGCATCTTTATGTACTTTTCAAAAGCATGCTTTGTGTTAAACTTTTTTTCTACTTCTGTGAAAAAATCATACATCATGCGTAAATCATCTTAGACCGGAACTCATTTTTGTTTGATTTTAATATTTACTCATCACCCACAATCAGTCACGATGACTCTCGAAGGATCCTCTTTGTGGCGGCACCTTTGATCTCACCGCTCTATCAATAAAGGTCGCGCTTTGCTCTCACATCTCAAAGAAACTAATATACCATTGGAAGCGCCACTCGAGATTTCAACGTATCAGTCCGATTTGGAAGTCATTAATGTCATCGAAATGGTTGCGGTCGGCTCCTGGAATATCTCGATAAGGCTACCCTGGGTAGGGTATTTTGAGTTTTGTGTTGTGCGGTTTAGGGGTTAGAATTGTGATGGGGCTGAGTGTATTTTTGCAATTCATTGCATTAGCCCGGCTCGTTAGTGCGGCTGAGGCGCGCCGGCTCGGTCGCGGCACGTAATGAACACGAAACGCGAGTCATGGGTCGGAGGCGCCGCACGTCAGCACCGCGCGCCCTGTCAATACCTGATGGGCCGACAACGGAGAAGGTTATTCTCCACGATGCACCACTAATTAATGACTGCCACTCGATAAAAAACGTTACAAGGAGCCGCAACACCGCCATTGTTCTACTGTCAACGGGAACGCATCTCGAAAAGTTTCTTTACAACGAGAATATGCTCGGTGATATTGCGTTAGAAACTACGTATTATACTGCAGTAATTATAGAACTAATATAACTAACACCTTATTGTTCGTGTTTAGAAAATTTGGAAAGTATTGCAACACAAAGTAAGATATTTTCCTATTTACAAAAATGGATTTAATTTTTCCTCACACACTTAGGACTCGTAACTAAATTAAATCATTGTTAAATAAATACACTCCAGAAATGATCACTACCCACTGCGTGTGTCCGGAAACTGGTGACAAAAAATGTGTCTCACATCAATACCGATTTGTTACACTTTAAGTCCATCTCTGTCATTAGTACGGGTCGGACAGACTGATTTTGTTTAAAAGATTGTCGCCCAGTCATTGATTAATAATTTGGCACTTACGAGGTGACTACAATGTGAGATAGGGCTTCGCCCCCCGCAGCGCGGCCGCGGCGCTCCGCCACCCGCGGCGCCCGGCCCGTTGTGCCGACAACGGGACCCCGCAACGCTTATCATATCACCATGACAACGGGACCTCTGTTCACACAATTACGTGCCTGTGGACGTCACTTCTAGCGACAATTTATATTAATGGCTTAAAATAACCGCAAATAAACAAATTAGAATAAATAATTATTCTTCTTATATTTAATCAATTACATTCATAGTTAAACTTGAATGCTAGTAAATTAAATACTTAACAATTGTAAAGAATCCACAACTTTGAAGGCATTCAATAAAAGGCTATTAAAATAACGTCAATGAAGACATTATCTAAAAGTACATCAATGTGGCCGACGCTTTAGTGCAATTACTAAAGCCATCGGAAATTGCAACTATTAAACGTAACATCCGGCTTTTAACTCTAAACTTTCCGGCTGCAATTTGTCTATGTTGAAAAACATATGATTTCAACAAATAAATGTCCCCCCTATTTACTTTATAGGGGAATCGTAAATAGGGATGGATTGCAAGTCGCGTGCGTTTAATGCAAATTATATTGAATTGTTTAGAAATTGTATTCCTACATGAGTACTTGATTCTATAATCATCAGTTTGTACGAAATAAGAAATGTAAAATTAAGTTTCAATTTCCACCTTATGAAAGTTTCTTACCGCAATTTTCTTTAAGTTATTCAAGTTGTATATGTTTAAAACAGCACAGAATCGTATATATACAATGTAATGTATGTAGTTTTTATTTTAAAATTACAAATTATATTGAAGAGCATTAGCATTATTTCCTCCCTTAGTAGTGTTACATAAAATATTTACCCTTTTAAGGTTAGTGTTTAGAGAAGAAAATAAACATTTTCTCTTTCAAGTGAGGTACTTAATATTACGGAGGGTCGTGTGGTGCCATTAGGACCCTTTGTGAGGGCCATATTTCACGTCCTCTAACGCGGACCTCAATGAATACTGCGGAGGGATGCCGCCACGTCTGTCCTTGATGGCAACATTATTGTTAACCGTTACATTGTTGGTATTTTCAAAGTATTTTAGCTTTCTATAAGGGCGATTTTTAAATAAGAATGTTGCTAATTAACTAAAATGATAATGTTATCACTATGTATAGACTATGTAGTCTATTTCTCTGATTATAAGCATCATCGACAGACAAAATCGAGTATTAATTTTTAAAAAATGTCATAGTAAACATTTAGAACAGGTCACTAAAATCTATTTATCAATGCTAAGAATATACCATTGCCTTCGTGAAAATACATAGTACGTATGTGTATAATTTTACAATGTTATGCAAGTTGTATAGGAACCAAATCGTTGTAGTTAGTGGTCGGTATTCACAACTCCCTTATTCACAACATGTAGAAGCAGTCGCAAGTCGGACGTGCGAAAACGTTTCTGTGCAATGCCTGCAAACAGTTTGCACTGACGACGTCGATGTGGCTTGCATTGAATATGTGAATGCTATTGGCAAAACGCCCATGCGGTAACACTGCGTCTATTCAATATCGCTCAATTGAAATGAACTTTGAATTACCTTGCACTTCAATGTTACATGTTTGTTGATTAGTAAAGAGTATATGGATGGAAGGCCAATACACAAGACAAAACATTATTGTTCCACGTATTATTCTGGAAAACTCTGTATTTGTTAAAGTTATAAATAAGTTTGAAGATCTGAATACCAGCGCTATAAAAAGACAGCGTGAAAACTAGCTCATTACCCTAAATGTGACAAGGGATGAGTGAGGTCAAAGAGAGTATTATCAATTATGAATCAAGTGTTTAAAATAAGTAAAAAAATATAGTGTAACAATAAAACGTATGACAGGACTTTCGAAATGAAATCGGTTGAGGATCAGTGGTCGCGTGGCTCGAGCGAGACCGCCCGCTGCGACCGCCGCGACCGCCGCGACGGGCACGACGGGCGCGGCGACGACGCGCTATGCTAATTCAATTGTTAGACGATAGCGATACCATCGGGCCCGCCCGCATTATCATAATAATACGCGACTCACCTTCCACTCGTCGGCGCTACGATATCGCCGATAACAATCATATTTTTCTTCAATCGACATCAATACCTTTGAAACATGATGGAGAAAACAACACCACGAAACCGGTCAAACGTAAATGCAAAACGACGTCTAATCGATTCGCAGAAGTGTTGAAAAGCGGCGAAAGCGGTTCTCATGGCGCAGCGCCCGCGGCTCTAACCGTACCCGGCCGACGTGTAACATACATCTAGCCGAATGCAAATTGAATTATGAGACTTTTGTGTCTATACAATTGTTAATGCCTCTTTGTTCCACCGCCGCGTAAGTACGTGACGATAGAACCATTCGGAGCGATGTAATCGTTCGCTCTCGGCCCCGCGCATCTCGCGCCCACAAATTATAGTTATTTTATTTTATTACTTACCTAATTGCCGTCTATTGTTACGAATGCTCGTTCACGGAACACTCCGGTATTCTAATATCGCATTTTCTATCGAAGCATCTCTCAGTATTAACTAAAAACGAAATGACCACCTAATTAGAATAATAATGTCAGTTATGAATAAATATCGTAGAAATGTTATTCCCCGGCGGGTGTAATTGGGAATAAATAAATGCTGGAATGCGTAATAATTGTTAGCTTTTATGAGTCCCCCGCGCTAGTTGGAGTCTTGCAGGCTTTGTGGTTTAGACCCTTGGGGCCTCGAGTCGGTAATTTTCTCAGCAATTAATATTCAACGTGGTTCAATTACTTAAATGTAAAAAATATATGTGAAACAGAAGTCGGAGCAAAATTACCGAGCCGTCTCCATTAAGTTGGTGCCCACACTATCAGCACGGGCAATGTGTCGGCTTAACTAATTGCTCCACTGTCAGACCACTATTGTCTTGACATGTGTCACTGCGGTCGTATTCGCAGCTTGCACACATAAACGTGGCATTGACGAACACATTTTTATTTTTTAAATGTGAAAGTTCAATATGAATTATATTTTATGGGCTTATGTGCAACAAAAGTATCAGATCGAATTTTAGGAGGCCAACAATCAATTCTCAAAATTTTATTTGTATTGTTCATTTACTTCTGTCACTGAGCTGATCTCTCTCCTTGGAAACCAACCTTCCCATCTTGAGCTCATTTGTCATAATCTCCACCGAGATTGTGAGACAGAACATCTCATACCCCGAAGGGGAATTCGTTTCGAACATTTTATTTGTTTGTTACTATCGTATAAATGGGGATAATTATAACAATTTCGTTGAAAATCACTGGAATTATCTTGCTACCAAAAATACGTGAGTTTAACGACGTATTCTCGGAAGTGTCGGGTGCGGGGGAGCGCGGGAGGGCCCGCGGGGAGGGGAGGCTGCACGCGACGCCGCCGCGCCGCCGACGTACCGCGCCGGCCTTGAACTTTCCTCCGCTACTCGCTCTCTGCTTAACCACATGCGAAATACACAACAATCCATTATTATAAATCTATTGACGATGCCTTTTCTAAGCTTTGTGGGGACGTTTGTGTTTTTAATATTTCAAATAACTGTGATAACTTATATAATTTAATGTATTTAACCAGCGATCACTTATAGATTCAATGGATAAATGCAGGCTTCGATTCAAGGGATAATAGATTTCAGTTTCAAATGACATTGGAGTGATACTTTTAGAAAAGTCTAATACAAATAAAATATAATTTTTCCTAGAGGTAAAATATTATAAACTATATTATACTAGTAAATTCAGATACATAGCAAAATCTCCGCTACAAAAAGAGCCCGAAGAAGGGGAACCCTTGTTTCAATTTCGACCGACAACGCTTTTTTGTCTCGCACGAACTTGTTTCTCAAATTGGTGCACCTATTATCTGAACACTGGCAGAGGTCGGCAGTCACTTGAAGATTTTAGAGCAAATTCCGTCACGCGAAATTTTTCTAAACAACTACAAGTATCAAGGTTGATTTAGAACGGTTTATACGTTGTTATTATTTAATTTGTTATTACTGTGGTTATATTGTATCTTTGTTCCTTTAGTTCATGATAATATAGCGTATGTTATTCGAGGATAATGTAGCCTTCTGTAGGAAAAAATCGTGATGCAACCTCCTTCAAAGATATGTGTATTCACGCAAAATACGCGCTAGTCGTGGATTTGCGAAAAATGTAGCCCATCATGGGTCGTGACATCGGTCTAATGAAGTCGTAAGGTTATGGTGAAAGAATTTTTGAAATCGGCCCAGTAGTTCTTGAGTTATTTCAATACATACAATAATACAAATTTACTCTCTTTATAATATTAGTATAGATAAAAGAAATATTTATTACAGATATTTGGTATAACTTGGTTCTCATACTTCGACAATCTTTAAAATAACTGTATATACTTTATAAAGATATTTTTTACAAAAAAACGATGCTTAATTTAACGAAGTTTTACAGGATTTTGGCACATTTAAAAGACTTTATCTAAAATAGTTAACTAACATAAAATTGAACTATATACTGCAAAGCTAATTCCAGTTATAAACTAAATATCTGGTAGAAGATATTTAATAATACATAATTATAACGCATTTTAGAAAGCAAACTAATTACTGGTATTAATTTTATTTAAGCATCCTTAGTTACCACTCTCTGCTTGAGTTTAATATTACTTGAGGTGGACTTGTAATTATCCTACAGTTACAGTTTCGCGTAAATGCATATTACTTGTAATATCTATTATTAATGTGTTAAAGACTGAAAACTAATAATTTGGTTATAGCTGTAGTTAAAAATTACTACATAAATTGTTTAATTATTATTACTTTCATGTCAAACATGCATGTCTCCGGTTATTTTTTTGTTATAACCGCAACTAGTACTGAATTTCAATAGACAAGGCAAAACAGAATAAAGAGCCCTTTCTCTTCATCCCTCTCTATATTTTCCATCTCTCTCTGACTTACCACATACAAAACGCCATATACTTCGGCCGCTGAGAGAATGCGGATATGACAGGTCGTGTTCGAACGGGCGACTTAACTTCAAACTGGTGGTCAAATTACGACAGAATTTTAAATATCTTTTATTAACCTTAATAACGAGTCATAACATTAAAAATTTAATAATTATGCCAACTTACAATAAACGTATTTATTTTGAGCTAAAATTATTAACGAACAAATATGAAAACAATAACTTTTAAAAGTCGAACCACGTCAAACTACGGTATTACAAATTTATGTCAACTGTTTGTTTTTGTAGTGATGAGACAAAAATAACGAGGCAAATGTAGTTGAATATTTTTTTAATCGTAATATAACCTGTCGGTCGGTATATTGTAAAATAAAAAGTTATAATTTTATAATATACTTAATGCATATTTAATACAGTTTTTAATACGAAATTAGGTGACGTGAAAAGAAAAATGGCAACCTAAAATAGCGTTGTGACGACTCATTTTGTGACATTCACCAACAGTCGTCTCTCTCGTCTCTTGTCGTCTTGCGCGCATAGATTACGTTTAAAACGATATATTTCATAATATGCATACATTTTCCAGATAAAATATAGTATTTTCATATAGAAAATAACAAAATAAGTAGCAGTTACTAAATACTAGTTATTAATGTTATTTATACCACATCACTAGTCATGTCGAATTGACATCTGTCCTATCCGCATTCTCCCAGCGGCCGGACTATAGATGTGAAAAGCATATGAAATGCCGTAGACTAAAAAAAGCAGATGAGACATGACATATGTCATACTATATATTCTTTTTCTACGGCAAATGCCTAGTACAGGCGACTAAATCAACGGACGTGATTGAGGAGTAAAAAAATATTGAAAAATAATATAAAGTATTTCGTCACGATAGAGCAAGCGAGGAGTGAAGGCGTGAAACCGCGCTCCCCGCAGCCACCACATGGCGCTGCGGCAAATTGACCCCAAACAAATTATTTATTTAAATGGAAATTATCGCCTTACGACCGTTCTACCAGCGCCTTTGACGCGCTGCGCTATTCGACCGACATATGTGTCTTTCCAAAGAAAATCGTAAAATCAATACAACGAGGTTTTGTACATTTTTATAAACGTAATACTTTTAATTCCGATGTAAAAAAATAATGTTTGATAATGCTAAACTTTTTAAATAATGTGCGATCATTTTCGGCATCAACCTTAAACTTTAATGCTCGAGTTTTGAAATGTCGATGAAATCCCGCGATAATGTGTTGGATATCGGCACAACAACACTAGCCTCGGGCCTCGGCGACTGCACAACTTTCCGAACGATTTTTTTTTTAAGTTCTCTGTCAGCCCTTCGGCAAACTTTATAGGTATTAGGTACTGTTAAAAGGTTCCATATCCAAGTTGAGACATTTATTTGTAAGTTGTTTTTCACTTTAATCTGTATAGAAACTTCTGAATCTATGAATGAAAAACTACACAAAAAGCTTCCTTTTTTAAGGCCGAAACCTAAAATGTTAAAGATTAAAAAAATATGTTTAAAAAACAAATGCTTTAACATTTATATTGCAAAAATATTGCTAGTTTTAGTGTCATTAGAAGATTGTACACAGCGATAGCTAAGCTTGTGGGTCATTGAACGTAGCTGTGAAGTTGTCAGGTGAATGAATTTGTGCTTAAAACATTCATGTATTCAAAAGATTTTTTTTATGTTTTTTTTTTACGAAAAAAGCTAGGTACAGTGACATTTTTGTGTAAAAATTCACCAGAATCGAAACTGCTTAAGCCTTTATACACTTCGCTAGATTTTTTTCGAAAAATGTTGTAAAAAAAGTTTTCGACCCCTGATGGGCTCCATTTTCCGGAACTCCACGACTAGCGCGTATTTTGCGTGAATACACATTTCTTTGAATTTCTTCGCCGATATGTGCAGGTTGCATCACGATGTTTCCCTTCACCTAAGAGCGTCGGGTAAATATGTACATATGAAAATCGAAAATCGAAAAACACACTGGTACATGGCGGGATTCGAACTCAGGACCTGCAGTTTACAAGTCAAGAGCTAAACCTCTGAGCCAACGACGCTCAATTAAGCTCTACGGCGAAAAATGTTGTATTTGTTTTACATCTGCTGTTATTCGTAATAAGCACAAGTGGGTTGTTCAATAAACATGTCGCTAAGCTGAAGGACTTTGATCAGTATGCAATTAGCCCGCATCAAAACATACGAACGGGGGCGCTGGCGTGCAGCCTACGTGCGACGACCGCCTAATGTGGAAATAATGTCGCCCGCTCATTAACTTTTACCTACCTAAACCATTAACAACTACCTACATTTTTACGTGTCCTTGCAACTAAAGTATTAGATATAAATATTTCACAGAAATTCTAGCCATCTGAGTTTCTACATAAACTCCATCCTGTAGGCTTCCTTTTTGTGGTTACAAATGCACTAATTTTGGTCTAAAATAGTATTTTGATTTAACCAAATGCTTAATAATATTTGTGCCTGAAGCGTGCAGCAAATAGGGCAACATTAGTTTCGACGTCACAACCAAACAATATGTCATAAATTGTAAACCCTGCGCGGGTTAGTTTGCATTAGAATGGGTGAGCCGGGCGCGCTCCCCCGGGCGACGCGACGACGCCGAACCGGCGACGACGCGAGGCGTTCGATTTCACCCGGAATTAACTCGATAATTCTCTAATTGTGCAATTAGCCGACGGCAATTTGGTCTCGGCTTATCGACAGTGAATTACACACGACGTCCGCTCCGTTCCGGACGCCTCGTCGACATAATATCATATACTAACGAGTTCATTTATTTAGAAATTTAAAACGATGCGAACACATCGTTTGGCTTCGTTTTCAATGTCCCATTAAAATTAATATGTCTTGAAGAACCTCCAAATACATTTATTCGCTTTATAGAAACGTAATTCATTCATTGAGAAGTATTAAATGTTTTTGCAATATAATCACAAATTAAATTACGAGTAAAGGAAGGAATTTAGAAGACGTTGAAAAGACAACATCACCGCATAAATCGATTAACTAATGGGAATCGTCACAGGACATTAAATTCGCTTCAAAGTAAGAGTCTTGCCGTTTAACTGCAATAAAGCGGCTTATTTGATAAGCGATAACGGCTGCGATAATACAATATTATAATTTAATGGTGCATCGTAATAAAATTAATGTGAGAAGCAATAAATCGTGGCACGAGAGGTCGCTCGCATCTCTCGGGCTTGGCGCGCCTTCGCCAGATTGGATAATTTCAAATTATCCACCGAAATTATGATGAAGTGAAATGAATATTCAAGCGAAACGTTTAGAGCTCGGCGTGTTATTAACATGGTCGTGGCGTCGTTACCGGACAAATTGTATTTCATAAAATTCATAACCATACTTATGACCTAATATTTCTTGAAATTATTTTATTGAAAGTGATCGCGGCTCATCTTCAGTCTATCGTTGTGTAGGTACTGTTTATGCCTAAAGTGTATTCATCAATCGATTTTTTTATTATAGTAATGTAAACTATTAAGTATGCCATATAGTTTTTTGACCACATTTACTGTGTTTTAAACTTTAGTCCTCTCACGGTATCTACATATTAATGTGGCTAGTAAATAGTGATGTATGGACATCAAGAGGACGTAGCTAGTAACTTCAAAACTTTCTTCTTAGTCTTTTTCATAGTATTGTTAGTAGTTTGTACGACTGCGCTCTCTTTGAACAACAACCTTGACATTAAAGTATCCGTTAGTAAAACTTCTTAGTCATGACAACTAACATGTTTTTTGTGAGTCGTGGTCCGTGCGCCACACTTGCATCCTTGAACCGCCGGCTACCTGACCCGATACTACAATTTGTGCCCGCATTAGGTAATCTCGTCTCATTTCGACTCGTACAGCTTTTTTTTTACGATGGAAAGATCTTCGTCATTTTTGACAAGGAAAAGGCCATCAGCGTATAATGCGTAGTGAGGCGCCGGTGCTCTCCGATCCAATCTCCGAGTGCCCGGCTGGGTTGACGACCAATTATGGATATCACTCGGTTTCGGCCGGACCCAAATGGGGCATAATTCCTAGGGTAATTATGAGCGCGCCGCTCGCCTGCCATCGATTCTGCTCTCCATCTCCACTGACACGTATTATCCAAATTGCTTCGATGTCTTTGTGCGCCTCAGACGCGTTTTTTGGTTGCTTTTATACACGGGCGCCATATCGCGTGTCTTGAAGTTTAATAAAACTAATACACGATAGTGTAGGTACCGCATTTCATTGCCACTTATTGATGTTTTGAAATTAAGAAAAGAATTTCGACCGCACTGGAACAGACAGCTTAGGGACAATTGTCTTTATATTTTTAATTTTTCGTAAATTTTAAGGTGTTTATTGGTGAAAGATCGATGAACTAAAATCCCCAAGTCGATAGGCCCAATTGTTAATATTCATTGTACATATACATAACCATCTATACGACATAGTTAATGGAGTGCTGGGCGTTAGTTACGACTGCACGAGTAGATCTAGCTGATAACGCGCCTCCATTATTCGTATTTACTCAATGGCCGTCAACATAACACTTGTGTATGCGACTGTACCTATTCTTGTTACATATAAAGTTCACTTTTTTCTTTTCATAACTTAGGTATAGTTTTTTTAATATGAAATTATTATTTTAATTCTAGCGCAATGTGCCGCCTACGATTTCGTCCGCTTGAAGGATAAGTTTTTGGAGAACTTGAAATAACCTTTTCAAAAATTTTTTAAAACTTTCGTAAGACATTATACACTAATTAATTCAAACACAGCTTAACTACGTTTATTTCGGTGTAGGTACCGACTAGTTTCAGACCCGACACTGACCCGCGCGACGCGACCGCGAATAAAGCCCGATAATCCACTCACCCTGTTGAGAGACCCCCGACGGGTCTGAAACTAGTCGGTACCTACACCGAAATAAACCTGATTTACGTTGTGTTTTTAATAAATAACCTTTTAATTTTATTGAAATGTTATGTTAGTTCTCAAGTAACCCTACTAACATAACTTTACAAATAAATCGTCAAAGGTTATAGTTTAAATAAATAACAAACTAGATAAACATGTTGTTACATTGTTTATAAGTACATATTAAATAGATATTGAGTGTCTGTAATCAACATACATTGTTTATTACTAGTTGTAATTACTTATACATTCGGAAGTAAGAACATTACGTCCATATATCTTTTAAAATGCAAGATATTACTCGTGCTATGAAATCCGCGTTTGCTGAAGAAACAAAAGATAAGATTATAGGCCCTATCTTTTATCTTTCATCGATATATAGATCTATTTATCTAGTGGTGAGTTGCATCGGTAGAGAGCAGTTGTAAGGCGCGGCGCACACTGGCGACGCGACAGCTGCGCCAATCACAATATAAAGGGCGTGGCGAGCGGCCCCGGACCCCACATCCGAGCCCCGCATTATTATTGCATACAATGAAACTTTTTTATTGACCCTTTGTCTCATATTGGGGTGAAATATCCGGTCGGATGTTACTTCTACACTCACCTTTATTTAACATCGAATGGGTGCGGGGAACGGATTATACCTTTTTTTTTCTTTCTCTCTTTGATGTAATTTAATCTACTCTCACACTGAGATTACAATAGTTTTTTGGTGTGTTATAATTTATGTAACGGATATACATGCATACTTTTACATTATTGTAGTTGTTTTTATTTTTCAGTTTATCTATTTCACATTCGTATAAGTAGAATTTACTCTACAATTTAATCATCTTTATGTCGTTTTCAATAATATAGCAAAAATAGGTAGTAGGTAGATATTACGGATTAAGTTTCTAATTATGAGATAAATACCTATAAATACACTTAAATTAAACTCAGCAGGAACAAACAAATACAAAACATGCTGCGGCTTCCAATGATAAGTCCTGCATGTATGTGTGCCCGTACGTTTAATCAACATCGATGTTTATGAGCGCGCCGGGTAGCGGCAGGGGACAGCGGGCAGCGTTTATTAATTAGGACGTCCCGCGGCCGCGGTAGCGGTAGCGTCGGGACCTGTCACTGCGCTGCCTAATTGTAAATACACTTCACGGGCTCACGTAATTTATTAAAATTATTTTTGAGCGCCTCGAGCACCGACTCGACCGCGGCTTTTATTCTCATATAAATAAGGCCATAAATCTGACACCACGCTCGCAACGGTTCTCACGGTCTCCCCGCCGCTCGATAATTAAACCCGAATAAATAATTCTTTCTTTGTTCATTCATTGTGATTAACTATTTACTGTTCATCTTTCCAGGAACACCCGAGTCTGCGCGGCACGCCGCTGGCGATGCTCGCGGCGCAGTGCAACAAGCTCTCCAGCAAATCTCCCCCGCCGCTGGCGGATGCGGCCGTCGGCAAGGGCTTTCACCCGTGGAAGAAGAGTCCTGGCGCCCACTCACCGCCCGGCGTCGGGTCCGGGCCGCGTTCGCAGCCCCCCGCCTGCGCCCCTTATGCGCGCCCGCCGACATCCTGTGCTGCCGCGCCGTCCTACGGCAACGACCTGTATTTTCCTTCGTCCGGAGATCAGCTATTAGGCAAAAGTGAATCGAGCGCTAGTCTCGGCTCGATGTATTCGAGGCACCCTTACGAGTCGTGGCCCTTCAACGTGGGGGGAGGTGGCGGCGGCGGCGCGCTGAAGGCCGCGGACATGGGCGGCGTAGGCGCCGTCGGCGGCACGTGGTGGGACGTGCACGGAGGCTGGCTCGACGTCGGCGGTCAGATGGCTAACTACGCCGGCCAGGACTACTCGCAACTGACACATTCCCTGTCGGGCGGCGCACACCTCCTACCGCCCGCGCCACACCTTTTGCAGGACGCTTACAAATCAGTGCTGCCGACACAGGGTTCATTCGGGCTGCACGCGCCGGGCTCTCCTGCGCCCCCCGCACAGGCACCGTCGCCTCGCTCGCAGAGGCGATACGCGGGCCGGGCTACCTGCGACTGTCCCAATTGCCAGGAGGCGGAAAGACTCGGGCCCGCGGGGGCGCATCTGCGCAAGAAGAACATCCACAGTTGTCACATCCCTGGGTGCGGAAAGGTGTATGGCAAGACGTCCCACCTGAAAGCGCATCTGCGGTGGCACACCGGCGAGCGGCCTTTCGTGTGTAACTGGCTGTTTTGCGGCAAGAGGTTCACGCGCTCGGACGAGCTGCAGCGGCACCTGCGCACGCACACCGGCGAGAAGAGGTTCGCATGTCCGGTGTGCAACAAAAGGTTCATGCGGTCGGACCACCTCGCCAAGCACGTGAAGACGCACAACGGCGGCAAGAAGGGCAGCTCGGAGTCGTGCTCGGACTCGGAGGAGAACAGCCAGGGCGAGGGCGGCGGCGGCGGGCGCTCGCCCGACCACGTGCTGGATGTGAAGCCCGGCGCGCTCGTGTGACGGGAGTGCGCGGCGCCGCCCGCCCTCCCGCGGCTGCCGCCCTCGTTGTGAGCAGCATGTACATATCGAACTTCTGTATAGAATTTAATAAAAAAACTTTGTGCTGACTGGTGTTGCGTCGTGTATATTATTATTCGTTGAGAAACTGCAAGTGTACAGTATAGATATTATGAAATATTGTCTATTATCTAATTAGGAATTGTATGGTACCTTAATTTAAGTAGAATCACTCTTTTAGTCGAAAATTAAATGTAATTTATTTCAATATTGTTAATAGTTCAACTGATTCTCAATAATTGAATACCACCTGTTAAATTATTATCTGTACCGAGGTGTTTGTTACATTATTTACTTAATTATAAAGTTTATGCAAATACATAGTAATCTAACAATGTTCAACACACAGCTTCAGACTAAAATTATATATAGACAAATAGCCACAAATAAAAATTATTGTCATAAACTTGCCTACGTGTGTTTTTTTTAATTTCTATTAATGGACAAAAGGGGTATGTCGATAGATAGAAAATGGTAGAGACTAGAAAAACGGGTCCGGTCGATACTCACAATAGTGACATAACTTCGTCCACATTACCTAATATACCTAAATATTAACTTTCCCATTGTACTACATTTTGCTGTTTTTATTACGCAGTAAATGGTTTTAATTTACTATGCATTTTTATTATTAATTTATTATGTGAATAAACATTTCAAACAATTTAATTCTATTTGTGTTTTCAATACAATTTTATAGTCCTAATTAAAATGATTTTTTTTCTTGTATATTTAGGAATCATCGTTGGTAATATGACAAACGTATCTTTTTCTATGTATTCGAGACGTCATTTTACCTCCAGCCAATAGCACTATACTGTGATATTTTGTCTATATGTGAATTAGCCTGAATTTACCTTTTTTGTAATTAGCGTGAAGATTGTAGAAACAATTATTTGTAAATGGATAATTGTTTAATAATAGGAAATAATAAATGTTTGAGGTAAAATATATTTAAAACAATACGAAAAACAGTTATTTTTTTTAGTTTGATTGTCTTTTTTAGAAATTGGTCCTAAATTATGTGATTTTGGTTTGTATTTAATGGAAAATTGTCGATATTATTGGGATGAATGTATTCGTGTAACTATTATGTATAATATGATGATACGATATTGTACAAAATGCTAATAAAATGCCTAAAATTGATTTTATAAAAATTAAATATATTTTCCGAGTGGATACTTGTATTTTCATTGCAACCCAAATTGTCAAATCTATACTAATATTATAAAGAGAGAAACTTTGTACTATTGTATTTTTGTTTGAAATAACTCAAGAACTACTGAACCGATTTCAAAAATTCTTTCACCATTAAAAAGCTATATTAGCCCCCAGTAACATAGGCTATATTATTTAATGTCACGCGGACGAAGTCGTGCACAACAGCTAGTGATAAATAAGAGTAAAATAAATCTTTAAAAAGCGAGTAAGGACAGCATTATACAGTCAGCAAAAAATGCGTTATGCGATTGTCAGTTTCAAAATAATATTATTTCATGATGACTTTTCTAACACCCAATCATCAGATCGAAAATGATATTTATTTAAATTAAAACTAGTTATTCTTTAACTTAAAAATATACAAATACTTAAAAAGTTGGTATCAGTTGAATGTGACAATACATAATCACTAAGGATAATGTTGCTAACAGACTGATGATGGCTATGACAGTAGACAGAGATAGCATTATATTAAAGTTATAGGATTGAACGTCGGCGGATGTCTTCTTCTGAAGTTTTCGTTTTCAAGTGAATGCCACAATCTGCTAAGCTATTACTTACATTTGTTACTGTCATCATAATTTAAGTCTTGATTCATTTTAATATAGCAAGTTCATCAAAAAATAATGAAAGCATTTATGCATACTTTAATCAAATGTAGTGTTGACATGTCTCAATTTAACCACAAAAAGTCGAATTCTCATTAACAGATGTGTCGGTTATGACACATTAGAATGATAGTAATCGAGAGAATACATTACAAAGAGGACATACTACGAGTCGTAAAAAGTGAATTGAAACCACAAATAATGAGAGGGAGGAGGTGATTGAGGGGAGGAGAAGTGGGAAAGGGAAGGGACACCGCGGGTGGGCGAGAGCTCGTGCCGTAAAAAGCGCGCTCATCTGCGACAGCCGCAGACTCCATTACGGTGCTCGTGGCCTAGCTTAATCTTGGCTTTATTAATGGCCCGCGCGACGGTGGTCCCCGACAATTGCTACTCATTGACCGGCGCCGCCCCGGTATCGCATTGATGTCTCCATCCTACATACATCACACTGCATTTACTTACGAACAGGATTACGAAATGCATACATCATTTGTTCAGGTTCCTTAGATCTTGAGCATAAGGGTATCTTCCTTTAAAAATAATTAAATCTATAAATTCTGAGCTACTGAAAATCTCTAACTACATAAACCTTGATATCTGGAGTTAGTAAGTACATAAAATGCAACAGTAGTTGAAGATACTAAAAATCCGACTGACTGAACGAACACTCTGGGATAGACTACAAATATAATTATACCGATCACTCTTCAATATGGATAAAGCAGCCTACGCTGTAACACAATAAAATTATCATACATAACATATCCGCGAAAAATTACCTGCCTGTCAAGAAAAAAATGTCGATATTGCAGTTCTAGTAAAAAATGCCTCACACATTCATTTAGTAGATCACGGTCGCCAGTACCTACGCAAATTACTTCCGTATTGATTTTATTTCTCATCGAAGTATGAAAATTAATTCATCAATAACATGATCACATAAAAAGCTCGTCAGTTATTGATAGGTTGTGGTTGATAAATGACTGTCGCAAAAAAATCTTGCAAGTTGATTGAGAGCCACCTCGGATACCTTGGCTACGGTTGTAACGGGATCCCTGAGACAGGACCACACTAATACTTACTATATCACGTTGCCCATCAAGTCTATTAAGCAAGCTCTAATCATATTAACTGAGTTGTGTGAGGTCTTAAGGCATCTTGACAGCGAGATCATCGATGTAAGTATGATAAAATCTACATTGTACTCTATAAGTAGCAGCATTCATTAATGACACATCAGATAACAACTTTAAGGACTTAAAAGTTTAAGGCGATACATAAACAAATGTTAACGCTACTAACATTAAACTAATCAAATCCTCAATTAGAATTAAATTTGACCTTCGTAATCATATAAAGGAAGCCGTTATCGCAACAATATCCTCAGTAATAGAATTAAATCTCTTTCCCCATAACTAAACACAGATTTATCACCCTCTAACCAAATTACTCGTAAACTGATCGCGGCCGCGGCATGGAGGGATGACGAGACGGGATGAAGGGATGAGGGCGCCTCGTTAGACTCTCAACCTACTTCAAATTCAAGCCGTGAACTCTGCTCCCTGTCTACAGACGGGGGAAAGTAGGAAAATTTCATTGAGATTATACGTTAGTGCAAATAAGAAGTTAATTTAAAAGTTCAAGAAATCAATATTAATAAGCTCTCGCACCTTACCTTCTGGAGTAGGTAAAATATCACGAACAGCTCAAATACAACATTGGAATACAAATGGGTCATGAGGTCAAAATCTCAAACTACTGCTGTTTTTTGTTGAATTAGGACAAAAGTTGGAGGTACGGTATATTGTAAAATAGAAAGTACTTACAAAAAGAAGTCATATACTTAAATTAATTACAAATCAAACCTCAATTTAAAATTAAAATATATACGCCAACAATAAGCATGCGAAGTAAAACAAAGCCAAAGTAATATCGCAGCAGGTGCCCAGGTATTTCTAATAATTTAAGAGCTTTCTCTCAAGCTTCAAGTCGTAAAGAATCCTTTGAGTCCACAAAGGATTTATGTTCCGTCAAAAAGCTTAATGTTACAATATTGTTTATGACCCAACTATTGCTTTTACTTAAACGTTGTAATGTTCTACTTATATTTAAAGGAGTGACATATATGGGGAAATTTTCAGCTTGCCATATCTACTGTCTTTCTAACACTTTTAATTCTATCTCTAGGTACTTGTTGGATATATTGTTCATGATACTTTCAATTGAAGACAAAGTTTCGTTGAGTTGTATAAATAAATAATCTGTAAATTGTTGAATTGTTTATATTTTGAAGTATTATATAGGAATGAAATAAAAGCATAAATGTGACACAGAATTATTGATTAAATAGGAAAAAATGGAATTTACTAAAATGTATTTTCAACACTTTCCTTCTGTTACACTGCTTTCATCTTTAAAATTTTCTCCTCTTTATTCAGTCTTTACACATTTATTAATTACAAGCTACATATATTTTTCTACGCTTTCCTATTAGAAATTTCTTTGGCGATAAACTTACTATTTTCTAAAGTATTAAAAATTGTAGTGTATATTAGAAATTTTCTATAGTGTAAAATGTGAATTTGCTTAGAGAACAAACAGATATCTCTCATTAGTGCTATGATTAATAAAGGGTCATAAATCCCCATCTTTGAGTCGGACAAAGCCGCGCCGTCACACGTGTCGGGGACATGTTCTTAGAAAAACAATTCGCACTCCGAACCCCGACAACTTTTTGTACGGATATTGTTGCTAATTAGGACCCTTATAAGTGATTTTAAATTTTAAATAATGATACTTAATAAGTAACTATTTCAGATTTATTTTTTATTTAATTTTACAAAAAGCCGTATATTACGTTCGACAAATATAAATAGGACATGCTTAATGTAATGTAATGTTAAGATGCCAAGAATTAAAATGCACCTAATGTGTAACATAATGAAAAATATCCCCATTTGGATAATCATCTTTAATTAGGTTATAATTTGTCTTAGGTTTTTCAGAACGTAGTGTAACGACAGTACCTCTGGTCAACATCTATTTCTAACAAAGCGTATTTCAAACCTACTGGTTTCATGATATACCAATAACATGACCGGTATTCTTCAATGTAAGTCGGCATAGCGTGCAGATATCAAAATAAACTTCAAAACAATGTTGCAAAGGACGGAAACACAGGCAGTTTACAACTTTTTAACAGCGCGCCGCGGCCGCTGTAAATCACAAGCTTTGGCCCCCTTCAGAAGTTATATCGACTTCTTCGAACTCACATTAATCCTCCATTCCTCAATATGCTAAAGGAAACGTCTCGCCACAAAGGAACGAATGATTTTAACGAACTTCGCAACATCGTCGTACGAAGACTCAAACATCATTCGCATAATTATGACCAGACTTTGACTAGACGATTATTATAATTAACTTAAGTTGAAACTACTAATTTAAGTAAGTTTATAAAGATAAGTCATTTGAGAATTGGTTACTTTACTTCTAATTTCGTTAAGCGATGGTTAACTTTTACACCTAAAATGATCCAATTGATTTTACCATTCTATTACTTTTTCAAATCCTTTTCAAAGATGTTTTAAATAAAATGTTGAAATATACATATCTCAAAGGTATCTGTTCCTAAAACGATAAATAATTGTATGTTTATCGTTGTTTTTAACCATTTATGACGAGAATACTATTGAAAACGTCGACGAACCATAAAACAGTAGCTCGTTTTGCGATCAGCTGTACACTTGTGACAAATAGCTACACCAAGAACAAAATGGAATGGACTCGATATTATGTATTAAATACTTTTTACTGATTTTATCTAAATAGAATAAATAGTGCTATACCGCTTACTCACAAATTCTTGATTTGACATTAAAAAGTCGTAGTACGCTTTTCGTAGAAGTAGGTTAGCAAAGTTTAAACAGAGGTCTCTTCCTAAGGTAAAGCCATTGTCTTGATTTTTGTCACAACAAAAAATATTGGCTTCGAATTATTATTGTCTTAAGGATTTCTAAATTTAAGCACCCGCATGTAATAAACATATTCATACAGAATCGATCAAAATGTACTTTAATCACCCAACGTTGAATTATCTATTCATGTTTAATGCATCGGAGTCAAAGTTTTTGCGTCTTGTTTACTGGAGATTGACTTTAAACAACTCTTATAGGTTAGCTGATATGTACACTATTTCGGAAAAAAACCTTAAATTAATAGCGATTCAAGCATTTGCTGTTCGGTTTAAAGCAAATCTGTGTTAGAACAGGGCTATGACGCGACGTGTCATGTAGAAATGTTTTAATTTAGTGCCGCAGTCCGTCTCGCAAGGCATATCCGCCGGAGAGTAAGGAGTATGGATTGCCACTCGACACCCGTCGTAATCGTGCCATACAAACTTTATAGCGGCTTGCACTTTCACACGAGACGCTGTCTAGAACAGAATTTACCTAAACTTGGACGTTTCGCTTTATTCCGAAGCCGAAAAGCAGCATAATTACTGGTGTACTTTCTAGGTTTGGTACTGGTACATTGATAAAAATTATTTCAAAATACAGAACATCGTTGTTCCTGGTACTCCTTATGATATTGTACATAATTTGGTCCAATGAGATCCCTGTCCTATCTTATTTAGTGTCCTCCAGTATCGTATTATCGACAACTTATTGGTCCTCGATTATCGCAGTACTTTATACATTTTTTCGGAATAAGAGGGGTTTTAGTTTTAACCATTATTGTTTAAGTTTAAGGCTCTAAGTGTCAGCGAGACCTAATGACATGCGGGGAACGGGACTCCTGTGTACACGAAATTTTCTTCATTTGCTCTGGAATCCTTGCACTAGTCAATCTCGAGCCGCTCTTAAGTTTGAATCGTACAATACCGTCAAGATAAATTTACTCCGCGCTTCGGCGCTAATCAAGGAAATGAGAACAACCCTTCACACAGCTCGTTTACATTTAATGTTCCGCTTATTATATTTTGACGTCTTGCTCTTCAAGTGAAAACAAAGCTTAAGTAATGAGACGAGGAATTATATTTAGGGTATGTTAAATATAACCTTACACTTTTAGAGGCAAATGAGTAATTTCAGCGGTAGCACACTTCTGAGCTAAATAATATTAAATGATCGATGAGTGAGAGAGATGGAGGATAACTTAAAGAAAGATAATATTCTTCTATGAGTGATGTTTTCGAAAAACTACGTAAAGACGAAAATTGTGTAAAATTCTGCAAAAGGGATAAAACAAAACAAAACAATGACAGCAGTATTTAGTATCCAGCATTCAACTAGAAACAAAAAATAAACGAGTTACTAAAAACAGTTGACTATCCTAAATTAAATGTTAATTTATCTATTTTGTTTTGCAAAGACTTTATACAAACGGCACATAATAAAAAGCAGTGAGACGATGTCAATAAGGGTAGAGGGCGTTGTTCGCACGCGCCTCGAACCGAATTTAAAAGTAAATACACCGCCGCTAATCCGCGCTTCTCTTTTTGTGACGTGATAAAATAATGACACCAAATTATCAAAGCTCCAATGTCACCCCGACCCTCGCAAATATGAGAAACTGATAAGGGATCTGCCACGTTAATGTTTGCTTTCCTTTTTATTAGTTTGTAAAGAGTATTTAAATAAGTTATTAAAATTTCCTATAGGAACTTAGTTTTTAAAATATATGCAGGTATTTTTAAGTTACCTATGCTACGAATTATGTGTGAGAAATGCCTAGACCCCTGAACCATTGTGTGAAATAGTATACATAACATTCCTAAAAGATCATCAGTTAACAACATCCATCGTTGGTAATTATAGTAAGTTCAAAAGAAGATTGAAAGAAAGCTTGTCTTTGTGAAGTCTAATTAAAAAATGGACAAAATAAATTCCTTAATAAAGTGAAGGCAATGTCAACATATAACCCTAACCTCGCTGTACGAGTATATCCAAGTTTATCCCCAATTCACACAGAAAGATGATGCAAATTAACGCATCTATTGAACTAAATGAAAACTCGGCGACTCTGTCATTTGCCGCCGCCAGGGGGAGCCATTGAATCGGCCCTCGTTTGGGGACTTTTAAGCATTAAAGCAATCTCCCAGCGCGTCACTTTATTAGTTTCTGCTTCATTTTGTTCTTTTTGATGTTTGAAAGTAATCGCGCCGCTTTGTGCCGATTCTAGCTTTTGTAAGAGTTGTTTTGCTTTCGTTATTAAGCTACAATCAAAAAGGACAAACATGTAAATGGTATATTGGCGTATATGAGTAATTTTGGGCAAGCAAGCACTTAAAATGTTTTCTGAATTTATACCTTAAAGGTAAGAAGGGATGAAAATTTCTAATTGAAAATCTTTTATAATAACTTAAAAATGAATAAACCTTTATCTATACAAATAATAAAGAACCTAAGTATCTATTTAGGGGTTTTTGAAACCGTATTTATTTTCCATGCAAAAAAAAATTGCAGGTAACATTTTTAGATTATTTTTCACAAAATATTCAGATAACATCTGAATTTGATTAACATACTCGTAGATGTACATTCAGAGGCTGCGAAAGACGGGAATAGAGATGAGGCCGTCGGAGTGCGCGACATGAATCGCAAAGTGTATGCAAATGTCTGCTTTGTCGAACTCGGAGATATACTCAAACCCAAGCTTTTTCGGTAAAGACCGACTCAAACTGTCGGCGTTGTCGGCAAAGACGGATTCAAACCGTCACCAATCAAACTTCTTACTGGGAAACGTTTGACGTTGTATTCGCAATGTTACATCGGATATGTTATAAACACATACTGCGGTACTCAGAGTCATTTAATGATTGCTTAAACAGTCACTTAGAGTAGATTTTTCATAGTTAATCTGAACTATGCGTGGTAGATCTTGTAGTAATCACTTAACCCTTTCGCTGTGTTACTAAAAATACGACGAAGTAGTACGAGGTCGATAAAGCCTTGTAGCGCAGGAAGAATATAAAAATCGTTGCCGCAGCAAACGTGTTAACTTCTATAGGTGCGGCATTAGCAATGTCACATTGGTAAAGGACATATAGAGGTCGTTTAATTATGCAGTAAGTGAGCTAAAACCAAACAATACTCTTTGTCTTAATGTCGCTTGAAATTATAAATTATAATTTATTACTGAAGGTATTATGTTAATATTTCTAAGAACATTAATAGGTGCGTTTTTAAATAGTTTGACAAAGCAAAACATTTTTTTTTTCATTATATTAAAACTTAGGAAGAGCAAATACTTAATAGTTTATAAAGTTATCAAAACTTAAAAAATGTATCTTGTAATGCGTTTGCTGACACCTACCAATTAAGCAATGTGAATTACATTACAAGAAAAAAAATAGGTAGATTCTTAGAAGATAACATTTTCATTAAAGTTATTTAATAATTAGATAGTTGAATTTACACTATCTTTGTCTTAAGAGCTACTAATTTACCAGTAAGTCACACTTTCGATGTCAAGTTGTTAAAATAGTGCACCGTTAATGATTGTCGTGTGTCGGAGCAAAAACAAAGATGCCTTCAGTCGGATATAAATCTCCAAAGACACGTCAGTCTCGAGACCTTTAATTATACACATTCCTGTCACCAGAGGTCGCGTTATTTGCATTCCTTTATAATTTATTTCCCGCGTCGAATATTGATAAACGATTGTGTCAAGAGGCGTCAGAATCGGAATGGTCCTACTCCTCATGAACTAAAGACGTCGAATGGTCGAATGTGAATCTATAAAAATGTAAAAAAAAGAAATAAAATAATTATATCGGTTTCCATAGATCGGACTATTTTGACTTCACTTTGCTACACTTTGAATACATTGTATTATAGTCTTACACTTGTTAAAAAAAATGTTGTTAAAAAAAGTAAATTAAAAATATAGAAAATGTGACGAGAAAGTGATTGCCGGAAAAATGTGCTCAAACAACCACAGAAAATGTGGCTAGTTTTTGCTGCTATTATATTCTATAACTCATAGAAATTACAATAGTGTCAAATTTCCGAAATTCCAAAGTTAGTGGGCGTTTACCGCAGCGACGAGGTGACGTTTGCGCACGCGCACGGAAACGGAAGCATGTAATTATCGTGCTGTTTCGCGAACATGTCTCAATCGGCGACAGACAGATGGCGTGCGCTGGGCATTGCTCTAACATTCCACAAATGCTTCTGTTTGTGTGGTTCCGCAAACGCCCCCATTTACCGTTTTTTTATTTATAAATAAAAGTAGGTACTATGCCGTAAAATCACAGGTTCGGGTCCTGCGGCACAACCTACCCTGAGACTACGCATGCACAAAGGGTGTCGTAATATTATAATGAAATGATAAAGTAGCACTTACCAACTTGATACCCCGTTCACCGCCTGCAAATGCCTGGTAATTCCGTCGAAGTCGGTCTAGTACATAAGTCACAGTCCAATAGTCAATGGGCGCCAGCGATGTTGCCCAGATGCACTCCTTCCCGTAAGAGCTATCCGAAATAGCGCGAACCGAAACCGAAATTACACTTTGGTGTTTGTATAGCAGAAGGTGAACGGTTTATGTTTCCTCGTTTTGTCCATAAAAAGATTGCGTACATTGGTAAACATCCTTCGCTATATAATCCATAGACGTACATCTCTAATTTATAACTGGCACGGTACCCTTGTACCCAGCGGGCCTTTTGTTTCGCGCATCGGTTCGTTTGCCACGAATAAAATATGAATATAAAATAAATTATTGAATGTCTTTTTAATAAAAGCGGTCATTGTTTTATCAATATAATAGAGGGTCTATTGTGTCCGGGTTGGCGCCGCCCAGCGCTCCGCCGTCACACAAAGACCAAAAATAATAAATAGACGTATTTTGTTTTGCGTTTTCCTCGCTCGATCGCTTCTCCCTTGTTCCATTAATTGGTGGCTGAAATAAATTAATCGAATTATACCGCTCGGCTGACGAGCGACACGTCGTTGACTTGAAATGTTTGGACGTAGAAATTAAGAGCTCACTTTTCAGGTTAACTCGATCGTGTATATTTAATTAAACCATTGTTTTATGACTTAAACGACGGTTACTATGAACTCCTCTAAAAGTATGAGATTATTTATAATCTTTAAAGTGTTATCCAATGATATATTATACTGTAGATGGAACATTCGAAGCCTAAAAGTGAGACATTTTCTTTGACCTCCGGATGTCTTCCGTAAGGAAATTTCTCCTAGTGTTGACCTTTACATTACATTTGCCGACATAACAAGTCGACCGAATGTAACTTCTTTTCTCATATTTAAATTTTATTTTATAATATTTACTAAAATATAATATTATAATTAATCGAGACCTTTTTAAAACGCTAATTAAAAATTTATAACCATAGAACAATAATAGTCTTTGTTAAAAAATGTTTGGATTTAAATTGTTTTAAATAAAATAATAATAATGAAAAACGATAATTAACATTTTAATGAATGTTCTAGTTTATTCTATTGTTTATTTTAAAAATTAAAAATAAAAACACACATATTCCCAAACTTGGAAAACTTTTTTATGATACTGGCAAGATTTTTTTTTTTAATAATTTCTTTCACGGCACGCATTTTAACGTCAAATTACTATGGAGCGCTCTCTCATCTCTTTGGTGTTATCTTTGTTGTAAGCTGATTTTTTAGTGATTTGGTCGTCACTGCTCTTAAGGCAATGACCATAGACAATTTTATATTAACAAATTTTTGAACATTGAAATTATTAACATATAGAAAGAAATCATAATTAGTCGATCTTATGTATTCTATCCTGTGAATTCCGTAATCAATACAATTCAGATTGTCGCTTCCAGAGGTTTCTTCGAAAAACATGGAAGAGGAAAACAGAGATTGAATACAGCGTATCATAGCGACATCTAGCGCCGAGTAGTAACAGCCGATTTTAAAATGGAAACATTCTAACAACAAATAAATTCCTCCCAATTCAAAGTAAACTTAGAAAATAACATAAATTTAATTTATTTTGCCAGTATGTAAAGAAATTAAGTACATGGAATATTTTGTATTTAGTAAAGGTTATATTAGAGAATACGAAATTAACCACTTGATTATAATGTTTGTCAAGAAAATGTGGTTAGAAACCATAATTTTCACGGAGTTTGAACTTTCTCCGCGTTTGTTTCATTGTGTGGTTTACTTTCTTATTTCTTTATTGTTCGTAATTTCCCATTAAAAAAATTAAATGTACGTAAAGATACAAAAGGAGTAGAGGGTAAGGATTGTAAAGAGTAGGAAGTAATTAGGGCGGCAGATGGCGCTCGGCGCGACCGCAAGCGCTACTGTCGGTGACAAACGTTAGCTGCGGTGCCAAGGTAAATTGTTTGGACGTTTACAATGACAAATTATTTAATATTGTTGGTCAATGTATTCGATAAACCAGTGATATCATTTAAGGGTTATTTAATTTTGCATTGATATAAATTATTAAGACTTTAGACTGGATTATTATTCATATCTGAATTGATTATTTAATATAATTGATCATTAATCTGAATATTTTCAGTTTTGAATATTTGGTCAATTTTAGTGCTTACTCTCACAACTATAGTAAAAATTCTACTATTTTTAGTCATATTTTCAATCAGATGGAGCTTTTTAAGTAAAATAACTACCCATAAATATAGAAGATGTAAGACGAGAACGTAAACGTTCCTTATGAACTATCGACAATTGTAAATTGTATAATATAAAATAACAAAATACAATAGTCAAATATGTCGCTAATGTGACAAAATTACCCTTGTTATTGATGGGAAGCGGGCACAATGCTTTGCAGTCGTCATTTGCCGCGAGTGCGACTACAGCTGGCCGCGCGCCGTTCTGACATTCTCTATGCCTTTTTGACTTTGATTTATGTATTTTTTATGTCCCATTCACACGTCACGGATACTACAGATATCGTACACCACTGGAACGATAGCTAATAATTCATAAAGCAATTTAAGCATTCAATTAATGGCTGTAAAGTCTATTTTCCTCTGAATTAAATTGTCGATTGTAACAAATGTTGCAAATCGGGCAATGCTACGCGCTGCGCCAGCGCCGAGTATCGCTACATCATCACTTAATAGTAGGGGACGCGATGAGGGTTTTTATTTCATTTTCACAGTAATTTACCTTTGTTAGGACACAATAATGTTATTGTGCTGTTCGATTTTAAAGCAAATATGCGCGAGATTTGAGGGAGTGTCGGGGACACGGTTCACACCCTTTTTGACAAATATTAAGTAACCGAAAATTAATAGTACCAAGTAATTCAATATTCGCCGTGATTAAAATTGAACAATCCTGTAAATGGAACTTAATAATTACATACTTATCAAGGTTTTATATACAACTATTCAAAGCCCAATTGCATTTTTTAAGTTATGCTAATCAGTACACATAGTTACAGACGCATTGATAAAATCTCTACATTAGCTAAGTATATGAGGAATAGAGTAACGCTGTCTCCATGGAAGCTCAGAAGTAGGTTCTTGGCTTACGTATTTTAGCTTATGAGTTTAACGTGTGAGTATCATCATAAGTAGATTTTGTATTTTGTGCCATATTCACGTTTTTACAAAACAACGATACCAACCAATCCATAATTCTTAAGCAAACATGACTTTAGATTCTGACTTTATACTTTATAGGCCCGACTATAAATAATCTAAAAAAATGAAGTTTTATCAATAGAATTGAATTTGTTACAAACTTTTATTTCGCCATAAAGCGACTATGTTTGCTTTCAACTCTACTCTTTTCCAAACAATTTCACTGACAATGGCCATACAAACCGCACTTTTACGATGCAGAATTATCGCTTATTGAATAAAGAACATAAAAGGCAAACAGACAGACTCATTCATCATACGGCTACTTCTATGACCGAAGACATCGTGACCCGCAACATAGATCCGCAACATTCTTAACTTGTGTTATAAGTGAAAATTGAATCGAGAAAAAAATTATCATTGAAGATATACCATGGAGCTTTGTGATCGTCGCTCGATGACAAAGGATCTTACTTCGTCGGTAGCTAACAATGCGGCGGCGAGCGAGATGGGCAATTTGTCAGAATCGACAATACGCCGCTCGACATATTGACCATTATTTATGGAGCGCTGTAAAACTCCAACGAGGTTTTATTGCGGGAACGATTGAACCGCGTGTATTACACGATCATACTGATAATACTTTGTTGCTTTTTGACGACCGATTGTCTGTCCATCTTTCGACTCATAACACAAGTTTCGTGGATAACTCACTCCTAATTACAGCTCTTAACAAACCTGCATAATCATCACACAGTAGTTAAACATCTTCAAGCATCAATTAAATGACATTAGTTGAAATTAAAACCTCTTTGCGAGTTTATTTAACAGCCTTGCTTGTCTTTAACTTTATTATAAGCGATTGTCAATTAAACTGCGTAGTTAGGTAATAAGCGCTACGAAATTATGGTGTGTTTCGCGTAATATGCTTCCTACACCTTAGATGCCAAGATAAAATACAAATTTCGATGATATTATTTTCAGGGAAATGTTAAAACTCAAATGACATAATATATTTATGAAGCGTGACGTATTTAATTTTGCTGTGGCTCACTACTGTTGTTGTGGCGATGTGCAGACCGAGGCAAGGCGGGCCGTGCCGCCCAATCCGCCCCGACACACCCGTGTTTTGTTCGCAAACGTAACACGCGCGTAAGATACTTATTATATTGTTTATTTATTATAATTACTTATGTACGTTGTTACTTATTAAAATTCAGAATGCTAATAATATTAGTGGTTTATTGTGACTTAAGCGAATCCTCTCATTTGTTGACATATGAACTTATTAGCATAGACTACATATTCTTGAACTTCTTGGGTAGACCTTTAGGTTTCAATCTCTTTGCCACATTTATCACTCTAAATACCCAAGTATAAGTTTGGCAACTATATTGTTTCGTTTTTTTTTTACCATTTAAACATCCTCCTTTGCTACTGAATCTGATAAACATCTTATTCTTTCTTTACGTGACTATAATTATTTTCCTTTTGTTCTTTACCTTGTTTTCATCTAACATTTGCATTTTTACATGTCTTCAAACGTCAATAAATGCGGCTGTTGCATGCTGAGCTGCAGTTATGTTCCGCATCGCTACAACTACCGAGATGAATACAAAACTGAATGCATCAAAGCAAATTGTAGGCGGAACTCACCGGGGAATTTTTTACAATGTAAAAGAACACATGGCGTCTCGAATAGAAAAATTAACCCGCAATTAATCATGCGAATATCAATTATTTAATTGCTTCCTATTTGCTTTTTATGTGCTATTATAGTTAATAACAACCTTTATATTACGGTATTCCTTTAGCTTTAGTTTTTTATAATGCATTTAACAGGGTGGTCCAGTATTATCAGATCTTAGTCTTTATATTAATAAGCACTCATTCTTGTCAACTCGTTGGTTAGATTTTAAATTAAGTATTTATAGTATAAGTTAATTTGGATATCTAAAACAACAAAAAGCATCCATTTAAAATTAATTAATAATAACTAAATTGAATTACGTATTGTCAGTATTTGCAGTATAAAAAAATATATATCTAAAATCCAACTTACAATAAAACTTAGTGAGGTAAGTAACGCCATCTATTAACGAGTATCACAGTTAAGACGTCGCCATCTACTGACCGGTAGCGAAATTAATACTTTGAAAATGAATCAACTTTTCTTTATTTATAATCTGTACATAAATAATAATAATCTAAATATAATGTACAGAGGGTCGAACTAAATCATCCATTAGTAAATCTCAACACGATCTGTGATACTCGCAATTTCGTTAGTCATCATCATAAGGGAGATGCCACACGTGTGCAGTGTCGCTGCTTTGTACAATAGTTTTACAAAATAAATTAAACGAATGCCACACTATCGAATGTGATCAAGATAAAGCTTAAAAAACTAGACTAGGTTTTTTTTATATCATAAAGTGGCAAACGAGCAAGCGACCAACTGGACTCGCTGAAACAGCGAAGCGACCGCTGCCCATAGACATCTGCAATTGAAGATGCGTTGCTTACCCTTAACCTTCGGAGGAGTAGACGCACAGCAAGAGGATAATTCCTCTCCTTATGCGTCCCCTCACGCGGAAAATCCACTTCCACTTCTCATCATTTCCTTATAGGAAAAGGATAGGAAGGGAAATTGGATTAAAATAAGGCCTCCGGCATCACACTCGTCAGACGAAACACGGAATTGCTTTCCCTGCTTTCACGCCTGTCTTCTGTGTGATCGTGGTATTTCACAAGATCTTAAAGCGGGCTCTACCACTGCTATAAATACAATGCTGCTTTGTTAATCAAGTTTTTCAACATAAAGTCCCACTTAAATTAAAAAACAGTATCCATGTTCAATAACAGTTGCAATGAATTTACCACATTACCAAAAAAACATGAAAACATACCTTATCGTTGCTTTAAAAACACATTTTTATTTACTAAGTATTTACAATTTTCTTAAATGTGTATAAGAAGTCCGAGGAAACCACAATATTAACAACACTCAGAAGGACATAAACAACAATTTAATTTGGAAAATTACGTATATTATCGTATAATCTTTGTCAAATTTGTGTCAATTTCGAGCAATAAAATAGTTTAATGTCCCATTTAGTTAGATGCGGTCTTGTGGTAACGTGTAATTACGTCAGAGAAAAGGGCTCGAGGAGTACTTTCCTACTGATAACTATTAAATACATGACATTATAGTAACGAATGATTATCTTTACTTTACAATTATTAACAGCTGCATTGAAATAAAACATAAAACACTTTAATGCAATCACAAAAACATGTTGTCTAAAATATTCTAGTACCCGACGCTCTTAGGTGAAGGGAAACATCGTGATGCAACCTGCACATATCGGCGAAGAAATTCAAAGATATATGTATTCACGCAAAATACACGCTAGTCCTGGAGTTGCGGAAAATGCATTCACAGGGACGCCTTTTTAACGTCGGTTTTGGAGCTTTTTCAACACTCTCATATTTATGAGCAAAGTAAAATAAACCTTTTTTCATTCAGCCAGTGCTCAAAATGCAACGCTGCGGGGTTGTGATATAAAAGCGCCTCGGTCTGAGATACATAGAAATGCATTTGTTTTCTCTCCACGTTTTTCAGCTTGCGTTAAAAATGCGCCCGTGTGAATGCGGAATGGTTTGCTGGTGACATAAACAAAAACTAAATTCATACCCTTTACTTACAAGCAAGTTATTGTTTGTTATTCAAACTAAAGACCTATAATACTTCGATTACGTAATAGTACAAAGCTTTTACTATCAATAGCAGTATTTTACAATAGAAAAAATAAAAACATTGACAACAGAATGACAAATCACACGAAGTCAAGGGAAATCTAGCGTTAGAAAATTACATAGTAAAATCTAAACAGCGGTTTCTTTGTGATTTTCTACTTGGAAAATTGCATAGAAGCGATGGACAATCGAATCGAGCCTTTTGTTAATGCGTTCCCGTTGCACTGGGCAGTGGAAACAACGCCATCATAGCGCATCCCTGTAATCTTTTACAATTGTTTGAAACGCCTATTATGTATAGAAAACCTTAACCCAGATAAGTATTGTCCTGTCAAAATTCAATTAGCAATTATTGAGTAGGTACTTAGCCTATATTAATAACTTTATTTTGTGTCTCATGAAGAATCATTTCATAAATTCATCAAGAAAAAGGGAACATTTTGAAGCCAAGAATATGTTGTTAATGTTCATGGGCGTCGAAGATCGCCTCGGTGTTCCAGCCGCTAGTTTGCCCCCTTCTCTCATAAAAAAATGTTTATTAAACTTTTCTTTTACAATATGTAGTTTCATATTAACTAATAGTTAAATACCTTTTAGTATTTTAATAAGTATTTTTAAGCGTTAATGACATAAAGCTAATCCTGAATATAAGGTAAATATAAGGTAGCCGAGACGCTCAGTTTTAACTATACAGTTCAACCGCGTAGTTAAAACTGACGTGTGTACGCAAAACTGAGAACTGTAACAATTCAACTATGCAAGTGTCATTGAGGTGTGACGTGACAAAAAAACAGTTAAAACTGCCGTCTGTAGCCGGCTTAATTTTTTTTTTTTTTTTGAGATTTTATGGCCTGGTAAAGCCGGCTTAAATGTATTCTGCCAATGACAATAAGTTATTAGTGTACATAGATGATGTAAATGATTTGAGCGTTTTAAATTAAATGTTTGCTTCAGTTAGCGCCTCTAGCATGAAACGATCGACGACAGTCATTCAGTCATTCACTCGATATCGTCTCGAAACGCTTTCCTTATAATGTCAGTTATCAGTATAGCTTTCGCTCCAGGGTCCGTTTATGTCATTAGTTGTAAATCGCGGATAATGCAGTTGTACTCTAATGCTCAATGGAATACAGCCTTCGGCGTTAGTTAATGTCTGTGATAATTCTATAATTTAATATTATTGACTTGTTCCTATATTTGCTAATTTATGCTTGTGATGGTAACTGTTTTGTCGTGTGATCGTAAATAAACATGATTGGGTAGTTTTTTCATCTCTCGATAAGGATTCGGATTTGTGCTGCTGCTCTGATCACTCTTTATAAATATTTGCAAAACAATCTTTTATTTTTGTGTAATTATACGTCTGGTTATACGAGTAGTGTAAAATGTATGAACAAAATTCTTAGGAAAACGCGAATTGCTGATTAATTAAATAATTTCTTATAGGTAATGGCCGAAAAAATGATGCAGGTTTACAACCTACTGCAGCAAAATAATTCACAATGTATTGATTTACATTCAATGCTTTTCATTACTAATGAGACAACAATTTTGGTACCTATATAATATTAAGAGAAAAACGGCTCGGTGAATTAAAACAAATCATTCATAATTTAATTCCCAGAAATTGTGCATGATACATCGTGAGCAAATCGCTGGCAAAAAGCTGTTGCGTGTGGGCGGAGCGAGGCGCAGACGATTGGAGCCGGCAGCGCCAATGCGCGCGCGCACCACGGTAGCAACACCACCTTCCCACAACCTGCCCACTAAACAACACCAGTAATCGACCCATTGAACACAACTCCAAAGCAATTCTCGGAGACATACTTAATAGCGCAATTAATGCATCACAATCATCAATGACCATCAAAGAATCACGCAAATTACTGAACACTAGTTTATTAAAACTAGCCACGACTCGCCCCGGCCGGCTACCTAACGTTTAACCCGACCGATATTGCCAATAATTGAAGGCAGCATCATTAAAGCTCCCGGGGCCGCCCCGGCTCTATGCTGATCACTCGTTCTTATCAAGAATTTAAACTTCGCCGACCCTATTACCATACGCGGACCTCGGTCACTTCGTAATAACCATGATAATGTCAGAAATTATACGATTTGTGAGGAATTTTGTTGAAAATGGCGAAAACATTACAGAAAAGTACAGGGTTGTAACGACGGCGGGCAGAGGGCCCGCGGCGGTCTCCCCGCCGAATGCAAATTAAACGTAATCAAAATAATCATTTAGAAGGGAACGAGTGCCTCCGCCCTCTCCCTCTTGCCTCTTGCTGTGGAACGGCAGAAGGAAAACCCTCCTTCCGTGCCGTCGGAAATGCAAATGGCTTATAGGTACCTAATTCGCTCTTATTTTTTCGTATTGTTCAAACCCCACGGTAATTATACCCACGATACTTTTTTAATGCACGACATTATCGTAAAATTTCATACTTCAGTAATTATTATATGGTTAGGTTTTAAGTTACGTTCAATGTTTAGGCAAAAAACAGTAGGGTCCGACCAAAACATTAGTTTATATACCGGTTTATTTTCTTTAAAGAATAAGTTAGTTATACGGAATCGGTTGAATTTAAACAGTTGTCCGAGTAGTTACCTACATTGGAGGTGGACGTTGATTGCGTAGTAGGTTGCGGTTGTTGCAGTATGCTGTTAGCGTTTAATTAAGGCCACGGTTGGGCGGGCGCGGGCATATAGTTAGCCCACGCTGCGTCGCTCGCCAATTGGTCACCGATTAAAAATAATTTTGCATTTCTGTTGTCATTTCCATCGTTACAGAGAGACGCGGTGCGAGTAATTCTCATGATGTCTCGTTGCGAATTAATTCCTATTCTATTGTTTAAGTTGTACACATGAATATCATAACCTCTATTAATTAACAAACTATTAAACAAACTGTTACACGATGACTGTCTGTATCGTAAGGAATTGTTGTCTTAGGGTAAAGCCAAAATCTGTAGTTGCTAGCAATTGTGTCTTCGAGACCTGTAGCTTCCTTTTGTAAAACCGTGGTCGTAAATAAGGAAGCTTGGAATGTAGGAAGTTCGGTACAAGTCCGACATAACCTTCTATATCTAACCAAGGGCGGTATGGGTAAGGAATGTTCCCCACATAAATAAAGGTAAAGTCAAAAATTGAATCGAAGCTATACAATGTGCCTACACGATCGCGGTTTGTAGCGTTGTACTTAGAACCAAGTTTCATGTCCATTTTGTGCTGCAACTTAAACTCCTTAATTAGAATGCTACATTATGTAGTCAGCATGTGTTTACGTACATAATGTGTACATAAGTCAATGTCTATATACAGGTATTCACGTAATGTTACATAGGGCATGCAGGAGATCAATCGGCCAGGCGCGGCTCATTATGCAGCCACGAGTAGGAGCGCCGCGGCCTGTCATTACAGCAAATGGAGGCAAATTGCGCATATCTAACGCACTGCCGAGCCGCCGATAATGCCGGCTGCGACTGCCGAGCACAAGCGAAACCGAATCCCAACACTATGCTAATGAGGAATACGGCACGAAGCCCGTGAAAAGGCACCGCTAATGCGAGCTACAGAAGTAATAGAGGGATAAGCTTACAATGAAATTCACATGTATTTTGTCTAGCTTACAACATAGACTGTGACTGTAGACAGAACATACTATAAATATGATTACCATTTTTTTAACGTCGGGAAATGCGTTTATGCGCCCCGACGCCGCCGGGCGGTGCAATGGCGTAGGGACTTGCCGACCAAGAGGTGTCCGCAATACCCACTAAAACCTGGCTGCCCTCTAACGCATTACGTCGGGGCCACGGGCACGAGAACTTACCAGTACCTACTTCAACTTCACGGCTTACACAACTAATACATGAACGTATGAAGGAACTAACGACACACTATCTGTGAAATTGCTCAAATCTGCCATGACGAACACAAGTACGTCCTTTTCAATAATATCCCTCTTTCCTTTCCAAAGATATTCGGACTACAAAACAACTAAATACGATATTGATAACTTCGTTTAAGTCTATACGTTTATTTAGTGGAATTTACTCCTATGTATGCGTTAGTCTGATACCTAGGTATGTGTGGGCGAAAGCATATAGATACACGACGGTTCAGAATGTCGTCTAATTATGCGAAGCCTGTAATTTGAAATAATTTGCGTAATAACGTTTGCTTTATATATTGTGTTTCTATATTCTATGATTGAAAATATGTCTATACAAAAGTTTGGAAAATGACTGCGAACGTTTTTATACTGATAAGGTTTTTCTCTAAGACGATACCCAGACTGATACATACTTATTCTATGAAGTTTTCATTGTTATAAAGTAACGTCATTGCTCATGATTTTGTTTGATCTGATAATTTCATTACCACAGATAGGTTCCTACTTTCTAGATTGCTCCAGATTACGGTTTATTTCAGTATTTCATTACAACTGCAACATAGATTTCACACATGTCAGCGCCTGTTTCATATCCTACATATTACATCTTAAAGACAGAAACAGTATGCAAATAGCAATAATAGTGGTCATGCAAAGCACGGGGGCTATTTGCGAGCGAGTTAGCTTGGGGTCCCAAGCGTGCCCTACTGGAACGAATGAGTTACAAAAGCATATGTTTTGAGCGCTGGCGCACACCTTATCATTTACCACATTACGTGTGTAATGATTATAGTAATCTGCTTGCGATGGAACAATGGCGCTGCACTCGTCAGCCGCCACATGCGTCTTGATACAGGATGATGCAAGACGGAATAGAACATATGCCTCATGTATTTCAACAGACTTTTGTTTAGATGAGGTAGATATATTGATGTCCTTTCTTAAGAGTAAGAAAAAGTAGATACTTACTTACTAAAAAAAATCTAAGTACGAAATAATAGTTTCCTAAACGCAGGAAGCGAAGACCGCGTAAAAGACGCATCTATCAGATCACAATGTGATAAGTGTTATTGATCATTAAGCTTCTATAGATCGTTTTAGTTATTGTTTTATTTTTAGTTAGGTATAAGTAATCATATCAATTTTAATTACCAATTAAATTTTAGTCATAGGTACATATTATGAACTTTTATCTTTGACATTATTTTGAACACCATGTATTTATTGTACAAATTTAATAGAAAATATGACCCTTTCACTGTTCGACATAATTGAGGAGTGCGTAACAGGACAAAGAGTGGATCGGCTACATGTTGTTAACTGTTTTGTGCTGGAATCGGTTGACAATGGCGGCGCGCGGTGACCCTTTCTTAGGCAATTTGTGGACCAGCGGGCCCCGGAAGTCGGGCCCGCGCCCTGGAATTAGAGCTCCTTGCGCACTCCGGGAATACATTGTCGAGTAAAGGACTCCGCCCCGCAAAGATTTCTAAGAGAGCACGTGACATGTATTCTTAAAAAGTTCACTCTTACGCCCTTAAAGAATGGTTCTCTGAACGGCTCAGATTTGAAGAAATGTCGGTTAAAAACGATTATTTATAGAACTGTTTTTTATGTTAGGCAAATAGCGAAAAAATACAGAATAACCTAAACCTAATCGTTTACATAACAGTCAAGTACCTAAAATATATTCAGATTTAAGTAATCTTGTCTTTATTTACCCAACGCCTGTGGCATCGTTTCAATTACCCATTTACTTTATGTAATTAGGTATTAGTAATTGTACAAAGTAAAATAACTATGATTCATATAGCTATGAATTAGATAATTGTATGGGCTTTAATACTGCTGTATCGCCATCGATCGACGTTTAGACGAAATTATCTCTGAATGTTCCGAGTGACCTTGATTCGTGAACTTGCAACCGTTCATTACCGAATTACCAGCCCCCATTCGTCTATACTTAGCTGCCCGCCAGGAACAACCATTTAAATAATAAACATCTCAACCAAATAACACCCAAGCATTGTCTTAAGCACTACACAGATCTGCGTAATTACATTTATTAAATCAAATCGCTAATAAAATTAGCCGCATCGACTAATCTTGACTTAATTTCGCAACAATCTTGTCCGAATCGGACGCACCGATTATGATAGCAAATTGCCGAATCATAACATAAGGATGTTCTTTTAGTTAGGTAGGTATTTTTGGGCCAGTAACAAGAAGCAACTTCAAGGTTTGTGTGTAAAATTGTCACATTAGTTTTTCACTTCAAAAAATTAGAAGATATAATTATTAAATGGTTAATTTTTCGTAGTGCTCCTTTTTTCTTGGTATCCGGGGAAATCTTCAAAAGGTACACTGTGTTCCGAGAAAGACATGGTTACGTGAAACCACTTCAGTTGCTATTCTAGAGTGCAATCGTACTATAGAACATTTGAAAGCTAAAAGTGAGGCAATTTATTTGACCTCCGGAGGCCTTTACATTATATTTGTCGACATTAAGAGTCGACCGAATGTAACCAATTTTCTCATATTTAAAATTTATTCGAGACATTTTTAAAACGCTAATTAAAAATTTATAAGAACCATAAAACAAAAATAGTTTTTTAAAAATTAAAAATTGTTTGGATTTAAATTGTTTCAAATAAAATAATAATAATGAAAATCGATAATTAACATTTTAATGAATTTTATTTTGTTTATTTTAAAAAATTAAAAAAAAACGCACATTTTCCCAAACTTGACATTTTTTTTTATGATACAGGCAAGATTTTTCTTTTATAATATTTTTTTCCCGACACGCATTTTAACGTCAAATTACTATTGAGCGCTCCCTCTATGGATAATATCTCTTTGCTTCTACGATTGGTGATAAAGTTTTCAGGAAATTCGATGAGGGTTTTGCCTCCAAAATTGACCAATTCAAAGTTAAATTAAACATAGCCTTGACAGGATAGGATTGGGCAAACCGGGTATAATATGTTTAGAAACATACATTATAGGTTTTATCGGGAAAATACATCAAGATAGGTCCAGGCCGTTGTATCTTAGCCCACATATACCTAAAAAAAGGTACCGCTGACGAGTTTTGCAAATATACAAATGGTGCAGAGACTGGTAACAGAAAAAAAGGTCCACAAATGGCATAGCAAATACAAGCGGTTAAAATAATAAAAACTGTAGTTATATTCTGGTGTTATTTTAGATTTCACGTGTAAACGCGGGGCGAGGCTCCGCAGCTCGAGGCCCGCGGCGGTGGGCGTGCGCGCTGGCCAATGGCGGCCGCGGGACTCCCCATCAGTGTTGCCCTTTAACGGCCACTTGCATTAATTGGAGTGTTTTACATAATTACAACATTATCATAAGGAATGCTTTTCCAATGTATTCATTATGTAGTCGTGGGTTTGTTCTTATATTTTTTGAAAAACCCTTACTTAAGCTTAACGACGACCAAACGAGTTTGATGCTCGGTTGCAATAAATGACAATTCATTCTTTCATATAATTTTTATAGAATTACTTAAGACAGTGATGTATAATGTAAGAGGTTTATTTATGTATTATGTTAATAGCAGAAAAAAAGAATACTTAAATTGTTATAAAAAATACGTGAGTTTGGTGTTGATCATAGTTTATTTTATTCTATTAAATAAATAATGTTTAAATTACAAAATACAATATTTTACAAAATAAAGATAACAAAGAAAAAAAATTAAAAAAAAATTTTTTGTTATATTATAACTCTTTAAACCCTAACAGCAATCTTTTTCCGAACGAACTTTATGTTTGACAGTGACAGCTGCCACGAGATTTTTGTTTGACATTTTGACAAATGACAATTACTTTGCTTTTTGATTCCTAAAATTATGTTTATTTAATGTCAAAATTATAATAAATTTGTCCAGAATAATCATAATTTTCAACCTGCCAATAGTTATTGTATAATAGATACGGGTACCAAAAGTATTACTCACAATAAGTGTTGAAAAGATTTAATAATTTGTGGCCCAGTTATAAAACCACAAAAAGTAAGCGATAATGACAGTTTTTGTTAAATGTACTTGAAATTGTTCAATAATTACATTAGTACATTGACGAAATTGTGAATCTTTTTCAGATGCAACTAACCTCAGATCCTAGACGTGCCGACCGTGAACGCCGATTCAAGCCTCCACCCGCAAATTCAGCTCCTGCAGAAGATCTCACTACGGATTATATGAATATTCTTGGTATGCATGGTAACTTAATGGAAACCCTGTAATGAACTGCATAACCAAGAGAGACAGACTCCGCCTTTGCCTGCGAATTGCTATATCTTATTGTCCTAATATCTCCATTAACATAAAATCTTTACTATAATCCAGACAAGAATTCAACATGTTCAACAGAATAATTTTAAAATCTTTTAACAGGTATGGTTTTTTCAATGTGTGGCTTAATGATGAGACTCAAGTGGTGCGCCTGGACAGCTGTCTTCTGTTCAAGTATCAGTTTCGCCAATTCAAGAGTTTCTGATGATACCAAACAGGTATATATATTTAATGAAACAGACACTTTATTATGTAAATTTCCATTTATTATATTAAAGCAAAGCTTTTTGTTTAAATGCAGAAAGATTATTAATACCATGTTTGGTGAAGCTTTGGCACATTTATATCTTATATAGACTAGATATACACTAATTAAGAATTACACACTTAAAGTACCCTTGTGAGGAAACTTGTTTCTATGTTCTAACATTTATACACATAAAATTGTATATGTTTATAATGTTTAAAAGATTAATTATTTAGTACTAGTAAAAATATGTCCACCAAATCCAGTCCCCAATTTTCTATTTACGTCACATTTTAACTCTTACTTAATGTATTGTAATACATAATAATGTTTTTTTTAAATTACAGATTGTAAGTTCATTCATGCTTTCAATATCTGCAGTGGTGATGTCATATTTACAAAATCCCGCGCCAATGTCTCCGCCTTGGACTGCGTTAACCTCATAATTTTCATTATTTTAATAGAAAATTATCAATGTTATAACATTAGCAATAAATTTATTTACACTATGTACAGAAGCTTTTAATTCAATTGTTTCAGCTCGCTACCATTTGCTAAACATTTCAGGAATTTAAAGCGAACCCAGAAATTGGAATTTATTAATGGTTTTGTTAATTATCTCAATGTTGATTCTGCCTGCTTGTGATGTATTTTTATTTTTCACAGAAATGTATGTCAAATTTAAAAGAGTTTTTTGCTTGCGTTGATTGTTTTAATATAACTAATGTCTTTAGTTGTTATCAGCTTCAGCGTTACATTTTGTAAAAGAAAATATGAAAGTTGTTTGATATGTTTGTTCAGCACAACAATTTGATAGAGCCCTAACGAAAAACATATTCATAATTACTTTTCTCTCTACATTCTTGGTTTATAATAACTGTGTTCCCGGTACACCGGTTTATGTTTTTTATTCATATGTACACGAAGACATGAATAATTACGCATGCGTTTATGACATTTATAGCACTTTATCATAACATTATCTTTAGTCTCATGCTTGTCTTTAATATGAATTTTCAGGCTGTATCTATTGGTAAAATGTCCATGGCAATGTACGCATTTGAAACCGGTTTTCCTTCTACTTTTGCTTCTTAATCCGGTAACTTTACCAGTCTCTGGCGGTTTATCTGTAACGACTTCAACCTTAGGCTCCATAACTTCGGCCTCTTTGTTACTTTCATCAGGCATCGAACTGTCGCAGTCTGGACGGCTTTTATTCTCGTTGCTGCAATTATCGTTATTGGGACTGCCTTCGATGGAATGCTTTAGTGAGCTCTGATCATTATTATTTTGTATTAATTCGCTTACAGAATCCAAAGGCGGTGTATCTTCGGTTGTGTCTTTTATTTCCGATTCACATTCAGCATGATAGTCTACTTGCGGCTTCGGCTCTGTCGTTTCTTCTTTATCACTCGATTCAGAGGTCTCTGTTTCATTCCTCTCTCTTACTGAAGCTAGCCCTTTAATCTGAAGAAATTCGGCGGTTTCCAGAAACGGATTTAGTTCCTGTTGCGTGACATGAACCTCCCCATGATAAATGTATTGCAGTAGTTTGTACAATTCTATATGTTCTACTTCTTTTAGGACCACAATTGGATTTTCACAAGGATTCTTTAGAAATAGGTCTTTGAAAAAAGGACTACAGATTGATAAAATAAGCTTGTGAGCACGAAAGTTTTTTCCACCCGCCGACAACGTAACATCCACCAACTCTTCCGCTTTAAGAAATGCTTCTAGAGACTCATATAGGTTTGTATGGAAATCCATCCAATGTAAAGAAAATTTTCTTGTCATCTTAGAGAAAACAAGTATATCTCACAGGTTAAACTTATTTTAATATTATAGGTACCTATGTATCGACCTAAAAACTAAGAGAA
This sequence comes from Papilio dardanus tibullus, assembly GCA_013186455.1. Taxonomy (NCBI): domain Eukaryota; kingdom Metazoa; phylum Arthropoda; class Insecta; order Lepidoptera; family Papilionidae; genus Papilio; species Papilio dardanus. The sequence continues at coordinate 35,310 of QDHC01000144.1, read as the reverse complement.
AAGATATTGTCGTTGCGAGAAATATCACAAATTAAGCTGTTTTTCGATGCCTTATGAGTTCTTTTATTAGGTAGATGTATGAGCAATGAAGCCATTACAGAAGTTATCGAAATATTTACATTAAAACGGTTTTTAAACTAATGAATCGTTCCCTAATGGGCGCGTCTTATCGTAAGTATTCAAATTTTTTCTAAAACACATTTTATTACTTCCACAAATATTGCAGTAGGAAGAGATGGCTCAGCATAAAATTGTAACTACCGATAACTTTAAAATCAATAAATGTGATTAGGGTGGGGGTAGATATTAAAAAGATGGACGATCTCCCGGCTTTTCTTTAGGACCATAGACAAATTATTACTACTAACTAAAAGCTTTGCTTCAACGACTATAGATAAAACGCCCATTTTTTGCATATGTAAAAATCACGATGATTTTTGAATCACCGTCTTTTAAAGATATACGAGTAGGACTGATGACCTGCCCAGCCTACTACCCACGTTTTATTCAAGTTATCTGAAACCCATTACACAAAATATTTAGGGAAAACATAGTTTAGTAAAATAATGACGTAAAAATACATATTATAATAACGCTCATGTAAAATCAAAGGAATAAAATATATTATTTATTGGAAACTTAGTACATTTTAGAAAAGTACAATATTCGCAATAGCAACACTAGGTTCCAAATATTCAGCGGAGGCTAAAAGACACCGATAACCTATGCCTTAATAAATAAAAAAAATAGCGGCATTTGACATTTTGGGTAAAATAATTCAATATTCTCATGCTACAATATGTTTTAAGTTTTTAATTAATTTTAAGATTGTGCATATTGGTGTTTAATATATAATAATAAGATTTACTATAAAAAATATAGTGCTTGTTGCTACTGTATTATTGGCTAATTCGAAAGGTAATTTTATACTTTTGTAGGTTACATTTACTGTAGTATATAAGATCTATTTTAAAAATAAGGTAATCCATGTGTTTAATGATTTAAATTAAATATTAAGATACTGTGCCAAACAGTTTAAAAAAGCCGAACTTTACAATTATATTAAAAATAAAAGCCTAATTTGTTTTTTTATTCTTATTAATTTTTGATTGCAGTATGGCTCCTAAAAAGGTAGAAGAACCTGAAAAGAAGCCACTCATTGGACGAGTGGGCACCAATTTGAAAGTTGGCATAGTTGGTGTACCAAATGTTGGAAAGTCTACATTCTTCAATGTGCTTACAAAAAGTCAAGCTGCGGCTGAAAATTTTCCTTTCTGCACGATTGATCCTAATGAAAATAAGTATAACTTTATTAATTTTTGTATTCTTGGAGAAGTATAAAATTAGTGATTGAATTCCACCTGATGTTAAGTGGTGATAAGGTCAGACGATGGCACACTTTTATGATAAGTTTGATGATACAATATTGATTTTTAGTGGCTAATTTATAATGTGTAAATCTTACATATTTTTATGATGTATACAGTCAAACCTGGATAAGCGGGAAACCTCTATAAGCGAGAGTAATTTTCTGCTCCCGACAAGCTACCTCCATAAGCGAGAAAGTCGTATTAGAAGGAAACCTCTATACGCGTCGCGAGACAAATGTCGGGGTCCCATGGACTTCGCTTATCCAAGTTCGACTGTATAATAATTCCTTTGTCTATGTTTTACATCTCAGAATTAATTATTTTACTAATGACTGATGAAATAGGAGATAAACATATTTTTATCATATTTAAAATAGCCTTGATTTATTTTTTAATTCTCAACTATTAATTGCTTAAAAAGATCTTCAAATATAAAACCTATTTAAAAATATTTTAGATGCTTGTCATTTTGATTGACAGCTGCTATGTTGTAAACATTTTTTTAAAAATTCTTTGATTTAATTATGGATACAGTGAAAACTGATAATTATAACCCAAAGTTGAAAGTGGTTGACAAAAGTGGTGTCAAAGATGTTAGTCCAGACAGGAATGTTATGTATTCAGGAAATTTTAATTTAATAAAATCTACTGTTAAGAAGCCTGATTATGATCTCCGGCCCTATGCTGCAGCCATATTGGGTCTAAATAATACAGCTGCTCCTCTACCTAATAACCTAGAATTCTATCATACTTGGACTGATATTGATTCTCAGGAAGCATTTTTAAACTCAAAACCAACATGCTACATTATTCTTGGAAAACCTGGTACAGGAGCATACTCACTCGGAGAAAGTATGGCGAAAAAACTCAATAACGTCCACATAAGCCCCAAAACTGTTTTAGTTGATGAAATGGAACAAAAAAGTGTAACTGGAAAGTGTATTGATTTTAATTTACGCCACAACAATATTTGTAATTATGATACAATTATAGCTATAATGAAAAAGAAAATACAATCGCCCGCCGTACAACATAGAGGTTATGTCATCTCTGGTGTCCCATTAGTAAATTCAAGCAAAAACATTGAATATTTTACAAAGAACTTGCATGAAGAAGAATCTGTTTTAATTGCAGAAGAAATTGTAGAAAGTATTTTTGAAAATGTTTTTAAAAAGAGAAAGAAAGGAAGAAAACATGGGACTGATGCTGCAAATTCTTCTCAGAGTAGTGCAAACATGATGGAAGTTGAGGAAGAGGTTGAAGAAGAACAGGAAGAGGAACAAGAACCAGATGCAGATGTTGAAGAAGAAACAGTACAAATAGTAGCATTGCCAAAGTTTATTTTAGAACCTTCTTCGGGGGTCATAGTATTAAACAAATCTTCCTTAAGTTCCAAACAATCAGTATTACTCCATCAGTGCCAGGAACTGTTTGATTTCCAAGCGAATCCACTCATAATCATTTTTATTACATGCCCAGACCCAGATGCTATTACGAAAAAAAATAGAAAATATTTCAATTATTTAACTTCTTCGAGTCCTATGTATCCATTCATATCAAAAAATGAATCTGACATAAGATGGCCAAATAAATATGTTGTCAATGAGAATGCATTAAACCCTATAGATACCAGTGTCTTGAATCGGAAATATTACTGTCGGTTACCCATTAATTTTACTTCAAATGCAACAAATCAAATGTGCAACTATCGATCCTATGTAACACCTTATTTGGAAAAGAAAATAAACGACTTTCAATCCAAATTAGTTATTAAACTGGATGGCCGTAGTCCATTTTACGAAATGGCGAACCTTTTGTTTGACAAACTTTTACTTTTGCCGGTAAAGCCTGTTTTAATCCCAGAACCTTTATATCTTGAAGAACCTTCTGAAGACATAGAAAGTTTTTGGAAGTTAGCAGAAGAAATGAACGTCATCAAATTCGGCGCAAAAAGATTTAATCGGTATGCATCGCCATGGTATAACAGGTGTCCCGTGGAATTGAAAAAAAGGCATGCAGTGCTAGGCCTTTCAAGATTTGCTGTTGCATTTTTCAATCGTATTTATCTCTTATCGTCATTGGTAAATATGGTGTCGTTTTGTAGAAATCCGCGTCCCTTTTTGAAGATGGAATACCTAGAACCGACGTGTAGAGTAATTGTGACTGGAACAAATTTATCCGGAAAAAGTATGGTTGCCCAATGCTTATCATGGCTTTTTAATGCTCCAGTTATATGTTACAAGACGTTTGTTAGTGAGCTGAAGCAAAGAAAATTTGATAATTTCACAAATTCAATATGGTCTATAATAGAGGATAAAGTAGAAGGACACAGAATGAACGACTGGGAAAACATGGAGCAAATAAAAATGACTAATTTAAATTTATGGTATACTTCATGCGTTGAGAAATTATCGAATTATATTCGTTTACAAAAAGAATATCTGACTATCAAAGACGAAGTACTTGACGATAACGCTTCCGCAAAACGCAAAGGTCTTTTTAACAGAATTCAAAAACTTCGTGTTAATCTTGAATTTCTTCCCTTCTTGGATGAGATAGAAATTTGTGAAGAAGTTCTTGAGGAACGTAGTTTGCTCCAGTACGCACCGCCCGAGTTATGTGAGGATATACCAAAGCCACCATCACCCGTTCTCGGTGATGAAGATGTAATGGAAGCTATTTATGCCTACATTTCGGAAAACAACCGCCAAAGTGATATAGAGCCGAACAGTACGGATATAATGCAAGAGCTTACTACGAAATTAGCAAACCTTGATATTCAAACACAAAATGAATCAAATGGCGAGCAAGAATACGGCAAGTACATAATCGACGGATTTCCGGCAGATGCGGAATACTGGGATTTCCTTCTAGGTTCATCTTTAGCCCCTGACTATACTGTAGCAATAATTGAGGATAGAGAAATGGATGAAGACATCGAAGCGAAATATATTAATTTGGTAAAATGTACAAAGGATCATGAAACACGCTTTCGTATTGCCAATGATCCACTTGTTAAAATTAAATTAGAATCTAAATATACTTCGAATCCTGAACCCGTGACATTGGATTTTTTTATAAAAGATGTTATTAACAGTATTGTTCAATCTGTCTTTATTAATAAAAGTGAAATTATTAACACGCTAACCGAATCCATAAATAAATTCCGTGAAGATTGGGAGAGTTTAAAAAGTAGTATAATAAATACTGACAAGGCGTGTATTGAAGTTTTAATTGAAAATAAATCAGATATCCAAATAATCGAAGAAGTATTAGTAAAAATACGCAACAGCTATTGCCCAGAAGGTAACGCCGAGGTGGATGAAGCATATGAAAACGCCGGCAGTGAAGAAAGTACTTCTAATGATACGCTTATTCACAACGACCCTCGTTTCTTGTGTGAAACTAATGTTTATTGCCCTGTTGCTTATTACGATTACGGTGTTTTGTGGGAGGGAAGACCAGAATTTCCGTTTAAATATGATAATAAATTGCATTATTTTAGCAAAGAAGAATTTTTAAATCTTTTTCAAAGTGATGTAACGAAATATCAATCTTATAACGAACCTTTTAAAAAGTTGTCACCGATGAAAATATGTGTAATGGGTCCGATTGGATGTGGAAAGACATCAGCTGCGAAGCTCATTGCTAAAGAGTATGGCTTGATGTACATTGATTTTGTTGAATTCATAAATAATCATTTAATACCCCGCCATTATAAAAGAGTCGGTCGGCAGTACGAAAATAGTTTTACTGATACTCCAATTGATGAAGAAGTGATGACGGAATTAAATATGAACGAGGATAATGAAAACTTAGAAGCGGAGATATTATCAAATGAAATCGAATTGAGACGTATGGTTTACAATTACCTGGAAAAGGGTACAGCAATAATACCAATATTGATGCAAAAATTAATAAAGAAGCTGTGGTTCCAGCCGCCTTTTTCAAATACTGGGTTTGTTTTAGATGGTTTTCCAAAATTACCAAACGATGTAGAAGATATGACAGAATGTTTCTGCATACCTGATTTAATAATCGAGTTGGAATGTAACACTGAACTCTCATCAGAAAGATTATCACAAAAATTATTTGATGTATGGAAAATACAATTAAATGAGGCTAAGCAAAAAGCGCGTGTTAAATTCGATAAGGAAATGCGAGACTGGAAAGATTTTATAACCAGGCAAGTGGTCATACAATTAATTATTGAAACAATTATAGACAACATTTCGATAGAAGCAGTCGATCAAGCAAAAAATCTTTCCATTCAAAGTACGATTATTGAAGCACATCCGTCGGGAATGTCGAATGTTGATACTCATTTATTTCAGATTTACAATAACGTGATAACAGAATATCCAGAACCTGTGGACCAAAGTACATGGGAAAAACCGAGTGAAGCTCGGGAAAAAATTGCTTACAGAATTGAAAGTACCTACGAGATAGACGATGAAAATATACAAACTTTAAAGGACACATTAATGGAACAAAACATTAAATTGATCACCGTAAATGGAACAAAATCTTTTACTAAAGTTGCAAGAATTTTACTATCGAAAGTTGCTAATCTTAGGAATAAACGTGAAATGTGTTTCGAGCAATCGTTTGTCATTGACCTTGATGTAGCTGAAATGTTGTTATTAGAAGGATTCTTTTTCTTAAGCAAATTTTATCGCATGTGTCCCGTATTCATATATGATAATCCTGACGCAATATTTAATCCGTACAGTATCAATAAAAGTAAGAGTAAAATTGTTCCAGTTATTCATAGATCACACATTTATTTTATCTGCAATGAAGTTAACTTAAAGAAGTTTAGAGAAAGCCCTTTGAAATATATCGTGAATGATAACATAAAACATTTTGTTGAATATCCATTGAGAATTGCAGTCATAGGGGCACCAAAATCAGGAAAAAGTGAACTAACATCAAAGATTGCAAAGAAATACGGTTTATTGTGTGTTTCGAAGGGAATCGCTCTTAGACATATTGTAAACGATCTATCATGGACTGAGTTAGCGTTGAAAACTTTATCAAAACTTGATAAAGGTGAAAGTGTGAGCACTTACGTTGTTATGCAAGCCGTTCAAACTCTAATCAATAGCCACTGCAGTTCCTCGCGTGGATTTGTTTTGGATGGGTTGCCAAGCTCCCCTTTTGAAGCTCTGGAACTTCAAAAATTAGGCGTGTTTCCTTTAATTATATTTGAGCTTCGTGGTGTTTCACGTATCATGATAAAAAATTCACAGAAAGAAATTTATCTGAACATAATGAAAACGATGCCTCCATATTCATGTAATTTTATTAAATATAGATTATCGAAATATAATAAAAAATGTAATAGAATTTCGGAATTTATAAACAATGACACACAAAATTTGTTCACTCTAAAAGCAGAGGAATCAAGATGGAAATGTTTCTATAACGCAGACAACAAGATTTGTGAAATTATTCCACAAATTCATTATTACTTAACGAACTACAAAACGAGTGCAGTACCGATGTCGGTGATGTGTATCTCAGATAACGATTTCCAACTGAACATGTCTGATTACAAGAACTTCTGTCCAGTTTGTCTTTCTGACAATATAACCAAGCACAGTGGGTTTCCAGTTGATAAAAAGGGTATAGTACATTATAAAGAGCGTATGTATTGGATATGCAATGACCACTTAGATTTTGTACTGAAGAATCCACTTATACTGTTAAAGGAAAATGTAGTCATACCCGAAATACCTGCGGTTGTTAAAACTATCAATCCTCTTAACATTTACGAGGATGGCATATGTATAGTGACATATGCTGAAAATTTGCCAGCACAGATAAAGGAAAAAGGCAAAGAAGATTATGCTGCAGTATATAAGGAAATAACATATTTGTTCTGCAGCTTAATCTGTCTGCGTAAATTTTTAGCAACCCCAAAAATGTACTATGACATAACGGTCTTTAAGGAGCAGAAAATGTTCCCAACTATATCCTTAAAGAACCTTCCGCATTTAGGGTACCTGGAGCAAACCGTGGGCAACATTATTACTGAGGCCTGTTGTTCCGTTAATGTCGCGCGGCCGAAGTATCCGGGATTAACGGCCCAAATTTCAGGTCTCTTATACATAGCCTTCTATCTCAAGATTCACAATCCTCTTACTGATACTTCTTACTTACCACTGTATAAAAAATCTCTTAAAGTTTTCGAAAGTAGATGTCAACTCATGACCAGTGTAGGGCGACGGTTAAGATCTATCGATAATCCCTTCGCTCATTATCCTAAATGTTGTAACATGATGGATATACCAGAAATACAGGATGTTACGGAAGCCAAAGCCTTTACGACAGATTCGGGCACTGTCATAAAACCTTCCAGTCTTAAACAAGAATCAATTACATCGCTTTCTTGTTTATGTCCACAACAAGATGATCCTTGTATATGTGATTCTGATTAATTCTTCATAGCTTTTATGTATTTGAGTAAATTTTTCTTTCCAATAAATTTAATATGCTACTCGGGTCTTTTATTTACTTTTTAAATTCTTATACATAATTATATTTAAGTTATGATTATCATTTATTATTTGAAGGCTGCTTCACTTCAATGTCTTATAAATCATTTTTAGTGCACAATTGCATCTGACATAAGTAAAATATAAAGCGTCTTAAAGCACTAAAAAACATCTCGCTACGTTTGTCTTGCCAGAACTGATAGTTCCTGTATCGGCGACACGGAAGGTGTCGAAGTTCCTTGTTGTGATGTATTCTAACAAATTTTATATATTTGATGTCTAACTTAGCGTTTTGTTTCAGCACGTAGGGTACCGGTACCCGATGAGAGATTCGACTATCTGTGTGAATATCATAAACCAGCCAGGTAAAAACTATTTCTTTGTTATTGTACTTGAAAGAGGTTTTATTTCTGATTCAATTTTATAAATGAATTGAAAATTTATTAGCAAGGTGCCTGCGTTTCTGAACGTGGTTGACATCGCGGGGTTGGTGCGCGGTGCGGCGGAGGGACAGGGTCTCGGCAACGCTTTCTTGTCCCATATCAAAGCATGTGATGCTATTTTTAATCTATGCCGTAAGTATGCCATATTTGTTTGAGGCCAAGATGCCGAAGACCTGGATCAATTTTGAAGATTTGGATGTGTCTCATTGTCTTTTAAAGATTTTTAAAAGGCCTACTTTAGTGCCTTTAATATTTTTTCTATATCCGGCGGCTCCTAAATCTACATAAGATACTGAATACCCTTTAAAAGTCTTAATGTGTAAGTATCTGTGTAGGTGCGTTCGACGACGAGGATGTGATCCACGTGGACGGCGAGGTGAATCCCGTGCGGGACCTGGAGACGATCGGCGAGGAGTTGCGCCTCAAAGACGAGGAGCAGCTCTTGCAGAACATTGAGAAGCTCGAGCGCGTCGTCAACCGCGGCGCTGATAAGAAGCTTAAGCCTGAATATGTAATTTATACTATTTTGAAGATTTGTTTGTTGACATTGAAGAGGCTCAAAAAGTACTATAGAGAGTTAAAAAATATTTTCACTATCGGAAAGTTACATTATCATCAAGAGACAGACTATTTTTTTATAATTCCGTGCTGACTACAGGTCTAATACTTCGGATTACTTTTTTCCATTATAACGTAGTTATGTCCTAAATCTGACGGGTAGGTTAGGAGTTATTGTTCTTCTATATTCCAGGACGCGCTAATGAAGATTAAATCTGTGTTAGTCGACGAGAAGAAACACATTCGCTTCGGTGACTGGAGCGCTGCGGACGTAAGTGAAACCAACTACAGTAGAACTCGGATAAGCGATAGACCATGGAACCGCAATATTTGTCTCGCTGATCCGGGCTCGTCTGTATGGACAAAATTACGTTCATTGTTTTATATTTAAGTTTAGTTTATACACTTTCTAAATTCTTTGCTAATTTAAAAGTTTTTTGTTTTCAGATAGAGGTACTGAATCGATATCTGTTTTTGACATCGAAGCCAGCTCTTTACCTTGTCAATCTCTCCGAGAAGGATTACATACGAAAAAAGAATAAATGGTTTGTATTCATCTTACTGCAAGTTTTTGCATCCGACACTCTCGTATATCTTTAAATTCTATTATTTGATAACTACCTACTATCTTAAAGAAAAATGTCTTGTTCCAATGGTTATGTTTTGTGACAGGTTACCGAAACTGAAGGAATGGATCGACAAGAACGACCCGGGGGCACCGCTGATCCCATTCTCCGGCGCATTAGAGATTAAGCTGATGGACATGGACCCTCAGGAGAGGCAGGCCTTCTTGAAGGAACAGAATATTACCAGGTCAGTTTAATTTTTATTTTATTTTAATTATAGTAACCTATTTGCTTATTTTAACTTTAGATTATGTTTTAAGCTTATTATTTTAGTTCAATTTAAAAAGTAATATACAATTACGAAGGTTATTTTTTATCTAAATTTTGCATTTATTACGCCATTATTAATCGCCTTTTTTTGTTAAATGTCACTTTTTCATGTTGTATGATGTTTATTAATATTTGAAATATTTTTGGACAAAAAAAATATTTCTTATGCTACGTCTTCATTAGACAGAGTTCGCGATAAAAACGGATTGCTTCGGCGTAAGTCCGTTGTTATCGCAAACTCGGTCTAATGAAGCCGAAGCTTTATACACATAATGAGTGAGTGAGTGTTGTTGCAGTGCTCTGGACAAGATTATAGTGCAAGGCTACAAGGCGCTGCAGCTGGAGTACTTCTTCACGGCCGGCGTCGACGAGGTCAAAGCGTGGACCATACAGGTAACCTATGACCTTTAATCAGTGTGCCTTTCCCTAAGGCTTCATTAGACCGATGTCGCGCAAAAAACGGCCTTACGCCGCAGCAAAATCTCCGTTTTTTGCGCGATCACAATCTAATGAAGCCGTAGAGTTACAAATACAGGTCAAAGAATAAACAAAGAAGAAAGTAGCTCTTACCAACATAACGCCCCGTTCACCGCTTGCGTGCGGTCACTCTGACGGAGTCAGTTAAGTCAATAAGTCACAGTCCAATAGTCAAGTGCGCCAGCGATGCTACCCTAATGCCCTTCCCTTAAGCGCGAAAGCGTTACAACACGAAACCGAAACCCTCCAGAACAATCAGAATCACGGTTACTACTAAGAAAACTATATTTTTTTATGTTTACAGTATTTTTTATATGCCTGTTTTTTGGTTTGGTGGATTTTAGAAAGGTACGAAAGCGCCGCAAGCCGCGGGCAGGATCCACACGGACTTCGAGAAGGGCTTCATAATGGCGGAGGTGATGCACTACAAGGACTTCAAGGAGGAGGGCACCGAGGCCGCCTGCAAGGCCGCAGGCAAATACAGGCAACAAGGCAAGTCTAATGAGAATACGATAAGGATGTTAAAACAAAAAATGAGATAAAAAAAATATGGAAACAAATTAAAAAGTCTGTTTTATGTATTAAAAAAACAATCAGTTCATTTAGCAATCTCCGCATTCTATAACTTCTTCATTAGACCGATGCCACTTGGTCTAATGACCGCGTAGGTTTAGACGCAACAGAAAATAACACATATTTGGTTCCTATTATATTATACGTTCGTTTACTATTTCAGGTCGTAACTACGTAGTTGAGGACGGTGACATAATATTCTTCAAGTTCAACGCGGGCGCCGGTCTGAAGGACGCTAAGAAGAAATGACGCGGCAAAGTGCTGCTGCTGTTGTTGCACGCGCTCTACCTCAACCTCGCGCTATACACCATCGCACACGTCTGACTGCAGCTTGTACCCTTGTATTACTGCGGCTTGTACCTTTGTACGACTGCGGTTTGTCCCTTGTACGACTGCAGCTTGTACCTTTGTATGACTGCAGCTTGTACCCTTGTATGACTGCAGCTTGTACCTTTGTATGACTGCAGCTTGTACCCTTGTATGACTGCAGCTTGTACCCTTGTATGACTGCAGCTTGTACCCTTGTA
>QDHC01000144.1:0-23795 GCA_013186455.1 Papilio dardanus tibullus | reverse complement strand
TGGAAATTAAAATGCAACATTAAAAAAGAAAATTTGGTGTCCTTAAGTGGTTCACTACTGGTGACTTTACCTTACCTGCACACTATTTTCCTGTTATTAATAATTTCCTGGACGATATTTATTATTCGTTGATGGGTATCTTTCATAAGAAATTCAAGCGGGTCGCAGTCGGCGGGCGGCAGGGAGCCATACTGCACGAGCAACCTCTTCTGAATCGTGGTAAATTGTCGTTGTAAGATATTCAACTCATCCTGATAAGAAAATTATATGTAAAAAACAAATAATAAACAGAATTATAAAGTAAGTTAAGAAATGTTACCGTAAATATTATTCTCTATTTTCATAGAGATTAAGAGGGATGACATTTACGAGTATAAAAGAGTTTCGAAAGTGGAAATAAATAAAAAAAATCGACGTAACTTTTGATAAAGAACTTACCTCAATTTTCTTCAATTTAATCCTTTCTTTAGAATGAATTTCAATACTTTTTAAAAACCTATGCATCATTTGCGCGATAAATTCCTTACTCGGTTTGACTGTTATTCGAACTCCGATATTTGTATTTGTGTAATATTCGTTTAGTTTGTTTAAAATATATTCCAATATGGGTAATATTTCGGGAAAATCATCCGATTCTATCGAGTATTCTTGATCGTTTGTAGAAATAATAACAGTTCTATCTGTTGTCTTATATTTGAATGTAATATTGTTTACAGTATCTTCGAAATTACTTAATTCTTCTTTTGTAAAATCTGCAACGATGTAATATTTTGTTTTATTTTTTATCTACGGAGGAGTTTCATAGTTTGTTTATTATTTATGGAAAATTCCTAAGCGAGATCATGGTTGTTATTTTACTTAGCACTATCCGCTTTTGGTTAACTTTTATGGGTCTTAAAATAATTTTAATTTTAAAATACTTTTACCTGTAAAAATATTCTTCAAATCTAAACATTTCTCATTCACGTGAACGTATAATTTTATTTGATTGTCGTTATTTTTTTCTCCTATAGAGCAATATAGTTTTAGAGGTAGCATAATATTTCTGTTAATAATTACTATTCTGCCCGTATGATCAATAATTGTGAATAATATTTTAATGTTGGTATTTGACACGGCATAATCGTTTGAAATTAAAATATCGGTTTTTATTATCTGTGTAGCATTGACGTCATCAATATAACAATTTTTGTCCGAATTTATGAAAGGGGAGTTATAAATATACGTAATCTGTATATTTTGAATTAATTTAGAGTCTTTACAAATTATTGTTATTGTTAAAGGACATTTCATTAGCTGTATATAATTTTTATCGCTCCCGAATTTGTCATTTTCGTAAAAGTCTTCAATTGGATTCCCTATCTCTGTCTTTATGCTTATAGTTTTTTCTACGTAAGGTAAATCTGCGCTTTCTGAAAATAACATAAAACAAATTAATATTACCAAACGCACTTAAAATTAAACATTCTTGGAAATGTAAAGTTTATTTGTGAAGTTTGGAGCTATTTTTTCTGAATGTTGGCACGACTGTATAAAAACGGATTCGAAATTCAAACTTATCTGTCTTTATTAAACTTTATCGTAAATGTGTATTAAAAAAAACAATTTTATTTACCTTTATCATCAGAGATAATTAATTTCAATTCCTCCTCCACGGATTCCAGTTCTCTTTGTACTTCTAATGGACTTACAATTTCATTGACAATATTAACATTTGGATTCAAATCAGGTTCAGTTCCTAAATAATTGATAGATATAGTACCACCAACAGATAGACAGACAACGCCACCTGGTAGAGAATTTATAAAACATCTGCATAATGATACGGCTTTGATCATAAGATCACACGCCCATAATAATTTAATTCCTTCATAGATATAAAGTTTGGAATCGTCTGATGCAACCATTATTAGGAGACGTGCTCCAGGTTCTGAAAAATTAAAAAAGTTATAGCGAAAAATACACATAAATTAAAAACATACTCTTACCCTAGGCTTCATTAGACCGAGTTCCGGTAAATACGGATATTTTGCTTCAGAGTAAGACCGTTATTTGCGTGACATCGGTCCAATAAAAGCCCTAGGGTTACAAGCGACATCTGGTAGTAAATAAAATAAAGTATTCTTACCATAGTACCAGCCAATTAAATAGGAGTGGAAACATATGGGCGTATAATCAAATCTTATAAGATCCTTCATCAAGCCGTTATCCTGGAAACAGTAGAGATATCTTTCGCCTAACGCAATGATACTTGAAAAGTTACTACTCGTCTGGAAAAAAAGAAAATGAATAATTCAGTTGGGTCCTAGCTTCAGAGGGGTTACCCAACGCATTCGATTGGTGATATCGCTGATGGAATCGAAAAAAATGGATAAAACTGACAGTACCATTCGATAAGTCATGTGCTTGCCACGTGTGAGACATCGAACGTCATTGTTAGTTCCATACATATTTGATGTTCGTTATCGAATCGCTTTGTACCGCTTGTACACTGAATAATGCCCCTAGGGAATTTAAAATCTATTAAAATAGGTCTTTACCCGAATGACTTGAACAGCAGATATTTCTTCTCCAGCATTATAAGACCATTGAGGAATATTTGTTTTATTTTGACGCAAACTCAATTCACTAGATTCACGAAGTTGCTGATAACTGAAAATATAATACAACTAGCTGTTGTGCGCGACTTCGTCCACGTGGAATTAAAAGGTATAGCCTATGTTACTCGGGGGTAATGTAGCCATCTGATGGTGAAAGAATTTTTGAAATCGGCCCAGTAGTTCTAGAGTTATTACAATACATACAAAAATTAAAAAATACCAAGTTTCTCTCTGTATAATATTAGTATAGATTGATGATATAAATTATTTAAAAGACTATAGACGGAAAGAATAATACCATACGAAATATCTAAAAATGCATGATAAAAATTTACTTAGTCGATGCAAAGTTGCTTATCTTCTATGTTAAAACACAACTTACCTATAAATCTCTAATGCCCATGTAGACTTACAAATCACAAACACATCGCTACTCATCACGTAAGCGACTGGTCCTGGTATCAAAATATCATTGAAAATACACATGAAGAGGAAAGTATCCTGGTCGAAGAAACTTAATGTCCCATCCAGAGACTGTATGCAGATTAGATCTCTAGCTTTGGAACTACCGAAAGGTCCAACTGTTAAATTATACGCCCGTCTCTTGAAAGCATGTCTTATTACAGCTGTTATATGGTTTTGTTCACCTGGAAATAAATTTTGATACATAAATGTTGACTCTAGAAGTGGAACAGGCATTTTCATTGACGAAATCCATTTACGAAACAATCTCCAGTTTATCAAAAAAACAAACATTACATTTTTTTACGCTGTGGAAATTGGAGGTTTAAAGACTTTACCTGCATCTGTTAATCCTTCTCTTCTATGAAGTTCGTATATGGCATAGCTTTGCGGATGTAGTACTATGATTTCACGATCACCAGAAATACTAAAAATAGCAATAATTCATACGTTTTTACTATTTACTAGCTGTTGTTCGCGACTTCGTACGCGTAAGTAAAAAAATATAGCCTATGTTACGAGTAACCCGAGGGTCTAACGTAGCTTTCTAATGGTGAAAGAATTTTTGAAATCTGCCTAGTAGATTTTGAGTTATTTCAATACGTAGAAAAAATCAAAAATACAGAGTTTATTTCTTTATAATATTAGTATAGATATAGATTACAATTATATAACGCAACACTTACCCTACAAATTTTCCAGTTTCAATTTGTAGTATAATATCCGATAATTCAGTCTCCAGAAGTAAACCATCTTGATCTGGACTCGGTTTGAACAATTTTAACAAATTACCTTCTCCTAATAAAACACTATCGCTATCGTTATGCGAAATGAATTTATCTACTTTCATACAACTGAAGCAATGTTTATCTTTAATAGATTCGATATTATTTGTTGTATTCGACCAAAACTGTTTTACTTTGAATAAAGACATAATTCTCAATAGTTACGGGTTTGCTTTATAATCTTACTTTGTGTATACTTAAAAACCATGGCAACGACTTGTAAACAAAGTGGCGCGTAGAAAAAAAAATAAAACTACAACTACGTCTCTATATGAATTAATTCAGGTTGCCGCTTGCTCGTTTGCCACTTTATAATATACTAGCTGTTGTGCGCGACTTTGTCCGCGTGGTATTAAATAATATAGCCTATGTTACTCGGGGATAATGTAGCTTTATAATGGTGAAAGAATTTTTGAAATCAGCCCAGTAGTTCTTGAGTTAATTTAAGACATACAAAAATAAAAAAATACAAAGTTTCTCACTTTATAATATTAGTATCGATATAACTATACATCTAAAAAGGATTACAATGATATTATTAGGTTCTAATGTTAAATTAATTATTAATTAATTACTAATCTCAATAACTCAATAAAACAAGATAATTCTATTTTATACATCCTTTAATAAAAATATAACAATAGTTAATATAAATTATGATGATTTGATTCCCGCTGCAGCTTCGTGTAGATCCCAGCATTGGTCCCAGAACTGGGTCAACCTCTGCTCGTGGTTCGCACAGAAATGTTTGAAATCTCTCAACATTCGCATCTGAAATGTTTCATCTCCCGTCGCCGGCTGCAGCCACTTCCATTTCTTAGATATCATGTGATTCCAAGACCAGAGGAAACCCATCTGAAACTGTGGTAATAATGTTGCATTTCTTGCCACTATGTTGATAATTTATTATGTCTGCTTTATTTTGGGATAATTCTCGTATAACCTTACTTAATACAGTCGAACCTGGCTAAGCTATAGTGCAAGGGACCGCGACATTTATCTCATTTATAGAGGTTTCAGGATACTGAATTATTTACTCGACGCTTACGGTGAAGGAAAACATCGTGATGCAACCTGCACATATCGGCGAAGAAATTCAAAGATATGTGTATTCACGCAAAATACGCGCTAGTCGTGTTGTTGCGGAAAATTGAGCCCATCATGGGTCGAACCTTACCTAGAGGTTTCACTCTAATTCAAGTTTCTCGCTTATGGAGGTACCTCGTCGGGGCCAAAGAATGACTCGCTTATAGAGGTTTGTAAATGCGTTAGTTACGATATATGGATGAATATTTATTTGTAGGTATATGCAATACGGTTTAAAGAATCTTGGTGAATGTTTTTAGTTCTACATAGACGTAGTCGCGGGCGACACCTAGTATAATAAATACAAATCTTTAGATGAATCGATGGATATATGTTTGTTTGAATGTATGTCCTAAACGGTTTAACGGCTCCCTATGAAATTTCACATAGGATACTTGCTATGTATTTTAATTAGGTGCGGACAGAGTCGCGTGCGTCAGTTAGTCAAATGCACTAATGGTACTCACCCGCCTGCTGTTGTCGAATTCGTCTTTATTCTTATCGCTGACGTGCCAAGAGATGTATCCCTTGTGCGGGCTGGCCGCTATGTCCGTGTGCACCGGGTACCTGCGCACATTTCATAAAACATTGAGTCATTGCAAACTATACTTGAATTATATTCATGAAATGAAACAAAACATAGAAAAATTGATAGACTTAATTACTTTTTATGTTAGTCTAACTAAATAAGCTTTAAACTATGAAACTTAATATGAAGTAAATATTAAATGAATCGGCACTATCGTACTAATGAGAGGGCATTATTGTAATACAATCTGTATTACAATTATTTTCTTCAAGTGAAACAGAGATAGAAATAGTGTGACGTCATTGAGATTCACAATTAGTTTGTACACTCTCTTTTCTCCGTTATCCTATGGCTTCATTAGACCGAGTTCGCGGAAAAATCGGAGAATTTGCTTCAGCGTAAGGGCGTTGTTGGCGTGACATCGGTTTAATGAAGCCGGTCTATGTCCCTCGCGACCTGTTGGCGTTGAGCAGCCTGCTGGGCGGCTTGCGGCGCGCGCTGGGCGGCGCGGCGGCGGTGGGGATGAGCACGAACATGTTGCCGGTGACGTGCGCGTACAGCTGGTCGCCCACGCCCTTGTGCACCGTGCTCTCCACGCACTTCATGAACCCGAAGCGGAGCGCGATCGCCTCCTGGAATAAGAAGAGACGCTCCTCCCACGTCTCCTCCGGGAAACCTGGACAATAACATCGGGTCACTATAAGTCTCAGAGGGTTTTGGAGCCCTACCTTATATTTTTTCTTAATTTATTAAGACTAACAATAGTACAAACAAAATTTATAAAAGAAACAGTAAATATATAGTTATAAGTCAATGTAGCTCCAACAACGTTCGTCACAGTTATTAATATGTTGTATAATTTTGTTAATCGTTACAGTAGTAGTATAATTTAAGGTGTTAATGCAATATTCTATATTTTTAAGGGTAACTAGGCTAGGGCCCAATGCGTATCGACTTCACACATATCTTTGAATTTCTTCTCAAATATATACAGGTTCCATCACGATGTTTCCCTTGACCATAAAATATTTAATAAATTCAAATATTTTAATACTTGTTTGAAGGCATCTTTAGAACGACTGAACGAATCTCGATGATGAATGAAAAGACGTAAAATATAGTCTAAACGAACATATAGACTTACGAAGTTTATTTAAACTAAAATTCCGCGAGCATAGTTGCAGGCGACAGCTAATACAATATAAAATATAGCTTAAATAAATTCTATTCGTTAAAATTACATGTCACAGAATAGAAATACGAAAAATTCCCCTATTTTCTCAAATCAGTGAGTACCCGTACATCCAACTTCGTGTAACTTTAATCTTAAAATCATACATTACTTTATTACTGAAGTTCAACATACCTTCAAATAGAGCACTCTTCCCTCTCAACAATGGCTCTTCATTCAACGGCACATAAATAGGTCCGCGCAGGGGATCCGATTTCAGCGTAAACGGCAACGCCAACGGATCGGCGGGAATCGGCACCATTTGCAGACGGCAATTCTGCGCTTTGCGAGCCCATCCCAATATCTATAAAAACCATATAAACGGTGCATTCCACATAGAAATAATTCGATTTACTATCGAATAGGTATGTTTAGCCCGGCGAGAGGTGGTGCCATCTGTTGATAGTGCCAGAAATGTAAAACCTAAAAGACACTGCTACAGAAAAAGGCCTAAATGGTAGGCATTAGTAAGGTACTCGTATCATCATTTATTTTTGTCTCTAAGTTGCTGAAAGATCAATGTTAACATAACCCTACTTTAGTGACTTACCAATTCAGCGACAATGTTCCCGCTGGCGACGGCCCACTGTATGCACATCTCGTATGCCTGGTCAGGTCGGAAGGTGGCCTGGTAGCGCGCGTGACCCCACTCGATGCGGTCACTCTTGTTGCTCACGTCGATATCCAAATGCGTATTCTTGTATAGAGGCACTGAATAATAATTATCATCCTAACTACCAACCCAACTTTCAAATAATACGAAAAAAAATCTTATAAGAAAATTATGGGAAGTGGAAATGGCGGGGAAGGGGACGTATAGGAAGAGGAATTATCCTTTTGGTGTGCGTCTCCTCCTCGGTAGATTAAGGTTAGACAACGCATCTGCAATTGGAGATGGAGATGTCTATGGGCAGCGGTCGCTTCGCTATTTCAGCGAAACCAAGTGGCCGTGTGCCACTTTATAAAATAAAAAAGTGAGCCTCACAGTCGGTGTCAGCGGCGCGGCTCATGTATCTAGGGTCGATGTGAGGCGCGAGGAAGGCGGGCAGGCCGGTGACGTCACGCGCGCGCTGCCCCGCCCCCAGCACTTCCACCTCCATCCACTCGTTCTCGAAACTCTGAAGGTCACCCAGCGGCTTCACGTAGTCGCTTAGTTCTGAAAATTAACACAAATTAAATATCCGAAGTTATAATATCTACATCTTGTAACTCTTAAAGCAAATTACCTTTGTCCTTTTTCTGCGGTAGGATATGGTACATATAGTAACCGACTACGAATCGTTTTGTCGTGTCGCCAGAAGCGTGACAAATCATTTTCTCTTGTAACATTCTCTGAAAGGGGATAACAACAGATTTACATGAAACAAAATCTTGATTAATTTATATATTTTTTTCTATTTCTGTTCTCCTTGGTTCGTACCTCCATGATAGTGGTTGCCTTTTCATACGTCATCGCCTCCATATTTGCCTGCAGCCAGTGTATGGCGTATATAGAGACGAAGGCGTGCGAGGGCAGGCTGACCGTCTGCTGCAGGAAGCCCACGCCCAGCGTCGGGTGTCGCATGCGCTCGATTATATCCGATAGACTACAGTTGGCTTTTAACTTCGGCTCTATTACTCTAAAAGAGAAATTAAATAGTTTTTGTTTTTGTCACTGTTAAAAGTGTTTTTCAAACGAAAAATATATGTACCAAAGTGACAAAATAAGTGTAGGTAGATGATGATAAAAATTATAAATGGGAAGAATAGTTGAAGTTATACCAGCTCTCGCTCACGACTCCGTCTGCGCGGAATTCGAAAAAAACTTAGTTTATGCGTTCTTCCAGACTAAGTTGAGTCGTACTGGAGATTTTTTTTACCTTTAAACAAACATCCAACCGTGGTAACTTTTACATTTATACTTAATATTATAAAGAGAGAACCTTTATATTTTTGTATTTTTGTTTGTATTGAAATAACTCAAGAACTACTGGACCGATTTCAAAAATTCTTTCACCATTAGAAAGCTATATTATCCCCGAGTAACATAGGCTATATTATTTAATTCCACGCGGACGAAGTCGCGCACAACAGCTAGTTTATAATATAAGTAAGATGTAACAAAATATGCATTTTGATGAACCCAAATATTTATGTGAATGTTATAAACTCACCCATCGTCGTATGTGTCTTCAGTTTCTCCAGTCTGCGATTGCGTCCGCTCCAGTACAGTTTTAGCAGCCGCCCTGCAATACACAGCTTGTCTTTTTAACCGATCAAATGATAATTAATTCATGCAAAGCAATATGTATGCAATAGAAAAGCGCAATATTAAAATAATATATATAATAATGGTAGTAGGAAGAAGCAAAGAATAAATTATCCATTATATTGGGAATAAAACGAGGTTCACATATTTCTATCTCATTTGAGAACTATAGTCAAACAAGGATATCTGGCACATTGAGGAGCAAAGACTGTTGACACTTTTTTGACATTGACAGGCGGGCGCTAGTGAGCTGTCACAATTTAGTTTGACGCAAGCCGGATCAGATATCTATGTTGGTCTATAGGTTTTCTATATAGGTGAACCTCCTTGCGAGTTAAATGGGATGTAAAGCATGTATACTTACTTGTTGCATTGGCTAGTGTTTAGTGACTTAGTAGGTGATACTTGCTGCAATGAAACATTCGAAAAGGATAAGAAAACAAGCAACCGATAGGGAGCAAGCGTTGAAACAGAAAATGATAGTTGAAATATCAAAGAATTATTAAATCTGTAACATGAGAAAAGCATAATTAATTTTGAGATATCAAAACATTATTCTAATAATCTCATTCTTTTGGAAGTCGGCTAAAAAATGAGATAAGTGCATCTAATCGGGCAACACTGCGCAAGCGAAATTATTATTGTCTTTATGGTTAAGTTAGGTTAATTTTTTTTTAGGCAAGATTACTAGACTCGTTCGTTGTTGAGTAGATTTTAAGTAATTTTTGGCAATTTTTTTGTACTTTTAATTGCCAATATTTAAAACATTGACGGTGAGAAATTTAATGCCTACGCCATACAATATATTTTTTTATACAACTTTGTGTACGAAAGATATTTTATAAATAAGAAAGAAAAAAGACCTGTAAAAGAGAGAGCTACAGCAGAAGCAAAATATCAAAACCAAAAACCAAACGCAACACCAGAGTGAGAAAGAGAACAAAGATAAGCGATATGAAATAACTTAAACGCATGTAATTATGAAAAAAAAACTTAATTAGTAGCCATGAAGAAATAAATATAGTTTATTTTATCTACGTGTAAATTATTTCAAAATCTCGATGCCTATTAGTTCGTATCGAACACACAAGTTTATAAATAAAAAAAAAAATAACTCGGTTATGCCGACAGGACTAGGACAGCAGGTTTTTACGGTTTTTAGACTTGTGCGAGCGATACGTATAGTGCGACAAACTTATCTGGCCCGATGAGGCGCGCTTTTACTTTATTTGTCAAAATATACCAACCGGGCGAGATATGTTTGCCGATCTATAACGCTCTACGTACAGAAGGGTGCGCAAATCCGCGATATTATTCTCTAAGCAACTTTCGCAATACAATCTCATGTATTGTATTGACATTGTATTGTATAAGCGAGGAGTAAAATCACAGATTTGGTTATCCTGTTGTATGTAGGGGCTAAGCGTGTAATACATGTCACGTATACTGACATGGCCTCCGTCCGGAGCCGCGGCCGGTCGGGCAGTCGGGTGCTGCCGACGCGATCCCTGAAGGGCGAGCTCACACCGCCCTGCTACACCACACAACACGCATCTTTACTCAACGACACGCACTTACGCCCTTCGTAAACACACTAATCTAATAAATATACGGAGGTAAACCTTTATTGAAGAGCTGAGATATTAGTGTGTGAAAGACAATTCAAAACATTCACACATCTTTGGTAAACACTTAAAAATTTGCCTCTCAGACATTCAAATCAAGGCTTACCTTTGTATTCAATTTTGAACCCTAAAATCAATCAAAACAAGTCTAATCGTCATCCAAAGATAACAAAGGTGCATTTGGTGACGACACAGAAAACTACTGATACATAATTTAAATTACGACACTACTATAAACAAAGCAAACAACAAAATAAAGAAGTGCGGTCCGTGCAGTTGCTTAACTTTTTAAGCGGTGCTCGTATGTACTATGTCAAGAATATGGAATAGCATATCAAATCTAATTAGTTTTGTGAAGGTGAAAGACGTAACGTAGATTTAAAATCTTATTGTAAGCATTTACAGTTGAAAACTACAGTTATAAGTAAAAGTTACTGTTAGTCCTTATGCAAGCGGAGTAAGGTTGAAAATTAAAACCGCTGCCTTTGTAAAATCATAGTAATGTATTGTTAAACTAGAGCTGTCAATGATATTATGCTATTAAAATGTGTGAACTCCTCATTAGTTGAGAAAAACTACATGCGACAGCGAAACAGCCAACGCCGACTCTATTACATTTAATATCTTAAAATACTAATGTAAAACTACTCTGAAAATGGACGATATATAGTCAGAAGCTAATTTTTTTAGCTACGATTGAAATTAACTTAGAAAATATAACTTTACTAGTAAGATACGAGTAGATTAAAATTTGGTCAAAAAAGTTTTGATACTATTAAATATTAATCAAGCTTAAAATGTATTCTACAAAACTTTAACTTATTTACTTTACAGTGGAGGTCACATTACTGGGATAATACATACTTATCTTATTTTTTTTTAACTTTAGATTTTATTGAATTTGTGGAAAATTACAATGTTTTATGAAAAAATATTTTTTTGTGATGTCTTTTTTTGAAATTTTCCTAGAACAAAAATCGTTAAAAGTCGTGAAATAGCAAATAATTTTATTTAGCTTTAGAAGTGAGCAGTGTTTTTAATACGCAGTTTCATAACAAAAATAACAAAAACTAAAATAAAAGGGAATCTTGAGTCGTCAGACATAGTCAAACGACTTTAACACAACGCGTCAATTTTACTATACCGGACTATGTGATCTAATTAATTTTAATACTTTAAAATTATTATTATTTATTTCATAATAGTAAAAATTTTGAATAAACATCGATGTCAAACTAATACCTACTATGTGCGCAAAATTACATAGCAATTCAAAAATATTGAACAGTATTTTACAGCGATTATAGGCTGTATATTGCATAGCAGTAAAGCATTTATGTATTTAAAAGGATCAAGATGTAGAAATCTATAATTGCACATGTTATATTAGTTTGTCAAGGACAGTGTGTGTCCGGTATAGCGGTTGTGTCGGTACGTGTGTACCTGCGCGTTCCGCGTCAAGATGGAGGTGGAGTGCCGGCGACGCGTGGGCGCCGTCTCCGCGCCGCACGCCGGCAGCGCCATCTGCAGCACACCCGCTGTACTCGCGACCACATCGCTTCCACTACCATGTCCCTGTCACCCCCTTGTCCCCTTACGCCGATCGTAACACGATTTTGTATCTAACTTTATAAGACTGTCAAATAACCCCAATGCAAATAATGTCGTTAAATGTAATGTATGTTGATTCATATAGGTTGATATTACGAAACTGAATGTGTGAGGAACAAAGATTTGTAGTGTATGACCATCTCTAAATATTAGAAGGTCTTTATTACCAAAGTATCTGTAAAGGACTTTATGGTAAATCCAGGTACACCCAAACAGGAAATCATATGTGTGCGAATAATCGGGCAAACAAACAAAATACACACATTCCTTAGCATAAGACATACATAATTTGACAATAAATTATTAATTTTATAAAGAAATATAACCGGGTTTAATTAAGTATAAGATTTTATGACAAACAGCTTTTTATCAAAAAAAAAATATTAAAAGAAATTCTAATTTGTTAAAAAAACAAATAAATGTTGTTGGCTAAACTGTTTCAGAGTAAAAAAGCTATAAAGCATTTTTAAATTTGGAATATTCAACAAAAATCGAATCAGTGATGCCAACATAAAAGTTTTAAATTATGTTGGTATGCAATTTAATTATTTTTGCATTATTAAAGTGCTCATAACGTACCAGGCCATAAAATCTCAAAAAAAAAAGTGCTCATAACATATATTTGTTTAAAAAAAATCTTATACTTTTTCGATACAAAGATTTAGGTATCATGCGAAAGATTTCCTGTGCCTTAACTTCATGTTTGAGTTTTGTTAATTGAATTACTTTTATATTACTTTATTAAAGGTAAATGTTGTGTAACGTGCTTTTACATGCAGTGCAAAATAACTACGTGTTACATCGGTGCAATACATCATGCCAACTAACTTAGGCCCTCTATACACAAGGATACCCAAATTTGTAATTTCAGTGTCTAAGTGACTCACGGCCGAATATTCAAATGTTACTCAAATTTAAGCCTCGTTTAAATGTAAGAGGTACCAAGATTAAATGAGGTTGTCGTAGAATTTGAAGTTTAAGCTTGGACTTAACATGTAAGACGCTCTTTAATATTTGAGTGGCGTTTGGAGATGCGGGAGTTAATTAATACAATATTATAGAGCGTAGCTTCGCTTGTATTGTATTGTGAAAGTCCCTTAGATACTAAAATTGTTGATTTGTCTAGCCTTGTGCACGAACGGCCTTATATTGCAATATACATGTGAACAAACTGTAAACAATCACATATTAATAATATATACAAATTTACAGTATTTCAAGCATTGTGACTTAGCTATTTTTTATTTATAGCATTTTTTTCAATCAAGGATTTTTTTTATTGCGAAGTTCAGAATTATGCAATCTATTGTGGAACAATGAAAAATGCTAGTGAAAGTATTTTAAATACGTATCTCAATTGCTTTGCTAGAAAAATATTATTTCTTTAGCATTTTTTAAATAGCGATTGCTTTGTCAAAATCTTTTGAGCAGTTTTTTTTTAAACTACAGCTTTATAACAATTTATACAAAGTACAATACTTTTAATATTACTAATAATAATTTTAACTATTTCTTTTCTTCTGGAAATATCATTTACGATAACTTACCCTCTGTTTATTAGGTCTTTTGACTTTATTGAAGTATAACTCTGTCATTTTGAGGAATCCATCTGTGAGTTGGTCTAAATCTTGGCGCGTGGGCGTCGGGTAGATGTCGCAGTGCGTGCTCTCGTCTTCCAATATTTGTTTCGTCGCTGGATTGGTCAGCGGTAATAATAATGTTCTGAATCTCCAGTATTTTAATGACTGAAATTTTAAAAGTGACTTACACCACAGATAAAATATTTCATAGTATACAGATACCCTAACCTATATGTGCTAACTGGCAATTAAATTGGCTATTAAAAAAATATAAAAAAAAAATTAAAAGATAAACTATTCAAGTTAAAGAAACAACCTGCTTATGACAAACTAAAATTTCCATTCTATTTTTTTTCAATACATAATATTAGGTTGGAATAACAGTTTAAAAATACGTATTTTTTTATATATCTTTTAACCCACTAAAAGTTGTTTTTTACGCTATTGTCCACATTTCTCAAGTTTATTAATACAGCTTACCGTTACCTCTTCAAGTGCGAAGTCAGTATCACCGCGGGTGCAGATGTAATGGTCCATGTAGTTCCAGCTGTAATTCTCTAGCTTCTCGGTAGTGAACGATACCCAGGACACCTCGTAGGTATCGTGGTACGGCGCGTGAAAGCGGTAGCGGTAGTGGATGTTGAACGGTGGGTAGGGATGCCTATAAATTATCAATCGTTGAAGGTACTACTACTCGTACTTGAAAACATTTCTTAGCCTGGTTTTAAAATTTAATGTAGAAAATAAGTGTAAATAACACATATCTGCAATTGCAGATGTCTATGTGCAGGGGTCGCTTCCGATTTTTCAGCGATTCCTTGTGGCCACTTGCTCGTTTGCACTTGTATTATAAATAAAAAGTGTATAAATTAGTAGGAAATTATAAAAAGAGTGAATTGGAAGTCTACATAAAAGGAGAATGCGCAATCTGGTCTACCTAGTCAACAGCAACGAGCCATATGTCGTTGGAAAGGTCTTTGCTTATTCTTTATTTTTGTGTATGACGGTAAATGTGTAGCTTATGGGGTTATCGAGTTATTGTCAAAAATAATAGCAAAGTGTTTAGTTTCAATTAGCTTCTACTTAGAGCAGACTTACATTTAGTGTACTGAAGTTTGTCAATATTTGCAGGGAATAGAGTAGGAAGTGAGGTGGGGACAGTTTTTTTTTTTTAAATCTGTGGCAAACTAGTAAGCGGGTACGTGGATTCGCCGAATGAGCGAAGCGACATCTGCTATTACAGATGCTTTTTCTACCGCCCTGATGAAGCAGGGGACTCCCAGGAACAGGATATTTCCCCTTCCTATGTGTCCCCTACCCTGTCAAATCCTCCTACCCTTCCCATCCTTTCCTTATGAGATAACAATGGGAAGGTAAAGTGGACTAACATTAAGCCTCCCGCACTCATTAGGCGATCGTTTCGCTACTTCGACGAGTGTAGGTCGCCGTTTAGTCGTTTGGCATCGTATAAAATAAAATAAAAATGTCCCTACCCGAGTACCCTAGAGTAGGGACCCTATTACCTGTAAATACTGACAGACTTCAGTACAATAGATGTAAGTCTACTCTTGTAGAAGCAAATTGAAAATGTTCATTTTGCTATTATTTTTGACAATAACTCCTGAACCCCATAACCTACAATTTACATTCATTTAAAAAAATAAAGTATAAGCAAAGACCTTTCCAACGATATATGGCTCGTTGCTGTTGACTAGGTAGACCAAAGCCCTTAGGACTCTGCCCATTCTCCTTTATATTCTCTATGAAAAAGTAAAGTAAATATGAATAATCAACTTTTCATCACCTTGGTCGATATCTCGTGACGGTGATCGTGGACCCCACTAGTGTTAGCTTATGGAATATTCTACCAATAGACAATAAATATCTCTTCGTGGGTGCGGCAGCCGGCTTGCCGTACTGCGGAGCCACCTTAGAGGGCGGCGGCGTCGGAGTCGACGGACAGTGAGATTCTATCACATTGTTCTCGTTTACACCAACTATTAGTTGAAAGCCCTATGAACGCAGGCAAAATAAAGTAAGTTTTGTTACTGATTTACTTACTTAAAAACATATTTGCAATTATATGTAACTAAAAATTACTCACTTGTGCCAATCTCTGTGATACAAGTTCCTTGAACACTTCGTTAGTTGTTAGTGGTTTCTTATAGATGGCTCGGTTCTGTGCGAAGTCTGCATTGACGTCATCGGGTAGTAAATTATAGTCGGAGACGAGGTAGTCATTTTGCAAGGACCTCTTGTCCGGGAAGTAATCAGTGGTGATGGGGAGACACGCCGGGATAGTCAGGGACTTCCAATCCACCCCTGTTTGTATTTATTGTTTTTCTTAGTATTTTCGTATCAAAGTATGGAGTTTGTAAGTTGATAAACACGTGTTAAGTAAATGCTTTATTGTAATATTAGTTTTTTTTTATTTAAAAATATGTTAATACACATAACGAATGCAGATGACTAAATGCCATATCTTCTACATCCCAACTAACTACAGTTAAACTAAAAACTTAATATGGATATGCCAGAATTATAAATATAACATTTTTATACCTTTCAATTAATATATCAAAACATACCTTTATTAAAATAATACTGTCGAACCTAGAAAAGAGAGTGCAAGGGACCTCGATAATTCTCTCGCTTAGAGATTTCTCTCTAATCAGGTTTTTTGCTTATAAAGGTTGTCCGCCGGGACTAGAGAATAATTTTCGCTTACAGAGGTTTCTCGCCAGGTTTCACAGTTATATATCAAGTAATGTACACATTTAAAAAGGCAAAAAACTATTTTTAAGAAGCATATCCATATTAATTACATAATTGGTTTCTACTAATAATACTTATTAACAAACTAAAACTACAAAGCATTTAAAATTTCAAAAACACGGTCCTGGCACAATGAAGCATGTGGGTAATGATTGCGTTTAATTCCCGTGTCAAAAAATTACTTATTGGATTTGCTACTATTAAACTACGAAGCGATTGCATATTATTTTTTAGTGTCCGACTGAAACATGGTTTTTAAATGATTACAATACTTTTTCGATATAAAAGTAAACAAATTAAAATAATGGTTGATAGCTAAAACCTGCTACATTGAACCAATTGAACTCTTGGATATTATTTTAAAAACTCAGGCAATATTACATATGGAAACGGAACGTAAGTGTATGCATGTAATGGAATTAAACGGAAGTGACGAGATGAGAATACATTTTCGGTTTAGCCAAAGGTTTGAGAATGTGTTCGAAATGATCAAATCAAAGATATATTATACTATAGATGGAACACTCGAAGCCTAAAAGTGAGCCATTTTCTTTGACCTCCGGTGATCTCACGTAGTTCCCATAGTGTTGACCTCTAAATTACATTTGCCAACATAAAAAGTCGACCGAATGTAACCTCTTTTCTCAAATTTTAATTTTATTTCACAGTATTTATTAAGTTTAATATTATATTTAATTGACACATTTTTAAAAGGCTAATTAAAAATTTATAACAACCATAAAACAAAAATAGTCTTTGTTAAAAAAAGTTTGGATTTAAATTGTTTTAAATAAAATAATAATAATAAAAAACCATAATTAACATTTTAATGAATAATTTAGTTTATTCTATTGTTTATATTAAAAATTAAAAAAAAAACGCACTTATTCCCAAAGTTATGATACTGGCAAGATTTTTCTTTTTTAATAATTTCTTTCTTGGCATGCATTTTAACGTCAAATTACTATGGAGCGCTCCCTCTATGTATATTATCACTTTGGATCAAATATTAATATTTTTTGGGAGAAAATATCAAAATCTTCAGTCGGACACTAAAATGACAACACCCCCGCAAATTAATATAACCATAATAAATAAATATTTCGCCGAAATTGCTACATAAATGCAAATCCATTTAATTATTATATCAAACCTATTTCTTGGTTCGCTTAACGCCGCAATCCCACGCGAATGAAGACATACAATGCGGCGATATCATGGAACATTAAAAAAATGATATGAAATTTTAATTAAAACACATAAAATAGCTGATTTTACAGCAACAGGGGTCATAAACTTATCTCTTACACGTTCGATGATTTATACATTTTAAATTATGATAAATAATATTAAATTAACAAATAATAAATTTAATATAATTGCATAAAGAGATGAGAATGGACGAAAAGTGCAGAGGGTGACAAAAAAAATAAAAAGTGTAAGGCAATATAGATGAGGCAACACAAATTATTGAGCAATTTTGTGCCAAGAAACGTAAACATAAATATATGAATGAGTCGAAAGTGTGCCAGGACCAAGCAAAAAATAAAATCTTGGAATGGTGAAGTAGTTTGTGACCCCTGGTTAACATATGAGCAGATGGTAAGGTTATTTCGTTACAAAACTACATGTCCATTCTGGTGCAGTTAGTTTAGATAATGTACATTGATAATATTGATATTTAGAGCATACAAAATTAATCAAGGATATAAAGAGTTTAAAAGAAATTGTACTTTTAACATTATATTTACAATTATTATACAAATACATCGCATTGAAGCTCAATTTTCGATCCTAAATATATCATTTTTTATTTTTAATTAACAAGATAAAAACCATTAATAAAATGCTAAATTAACCAACTAAAGCATTCAAAGACATTTACGAAGTTTACAAACCTGTAGTCAATGCAGGAGTCCATTCCTGTTCGCCCGTAGCGCCCCACAGCAGCGCGAGCGAGGCGTTGTTCGTGGTCACCATGCCCGTCCCGCTCGCACCCAGCGCGGCCGCGCCTGCGCCCGTCCCGCTCGCACTCAGCACACTGGCGCTCAGCACGCCGAGCGCGCCCGAAGCGCTAATCATGCGCTTACGACTACTCATTATATTACCTATATCAACATTTTGAGACATTTTATCGCGAATTTTGAGATATTTTTATGGCGGTTTTTAAATGTGTAGATGAATAATGTCTTTGTGAAATGCTGTTGCCACATTGTTATCACTGGTTTTTCCTAGTTTATTCCAAAATAAAGACAGTTACCAAAAAAAATCATAGTAATAACAACAAAAATATAGAAGTCAAGTGTAGTCACGTCTTTTATTAATACTTATAAATAAAATTACAAAATAACTATAATAAAAATTCTTAACTAAAATCGACGCCCGAACCGAATAATCCGGTAATCGCAAAATTAAAATTTTAAGGGAGAGCAAAAAACGTTTATATTTTTATTTCAACAGTGAGTGAACAAACAAGTATATATTTATAATATATCCGTAGGACAATTCTGCAAAAAAAAAACAAAGGTGTATTAGGGTCTGTAGATGCCGAAAATGGCATAAACCTAGCAAAAACCTCGTAATAGCACATTACCGGACTATTCGACGAAACGTATACAACACAACATAATAAAAATTAAACTATTTATGAAAATAACCCCATTTTTAAAAATAAATATAGCTAGAATCTTACCATCAACTTGATATACAGGGTGATTGTTGTTAATAATGGAGGTATCTTTGTCACAACAGTCGTCATCGTTGCGCGAGGCGGGCTCGCCGGCCGGCCGCGCTTGGTAGTGATGTTGCTGGATTAGAACACCCTTCGGACCTACATTTTTTTTTAAATTGTACTATTAGCTTTTTAATCGACTTCCCAAAAGGAGAAGGTTCTCAATTCGCCTATATTTCTGCTTGATTAGAACATCCTTTGGACCTATATAAAATGTTATAAAATGTTTACAATGAACTGCAACCAACGTCCCAAAACGAGTTTTTCAATTCGGAATAACTAATGAAACTAACTCAAGTGGGTAGTACAAAAACAAAAAAACATAAACATTTAAGTAAATGTGTCTAAAACACAATTGTCGCAACAAAATTATTAAACTAAGCCTCGTTAAGTTAAGCTTAACGTTTAACAAAAAAGAAACATATTTTTAAAATTTTACCTTTTGGAAAAATATGTGTCCATCTTCGTCTATTACTTGTTAATTTGACTTTTACATGTGAAGGATCGAAGGGGTTGATGAGAGCGCGGCCGGTGCGGATCACAGGCTTGTTGCAGGATATCGAACTCCGCGGTGACAAGCGATTCACAGAACTAGGAGAATCTGTCGTATCACTTGTAGACTCGAGGCCACCGTATTTATCTGTATCAAGTAAGAATACCATTTTTATATTATAAAGTGGTTAACGAGCAAACGGCTACCTGGATTCGCTGAAATAGCGAAGTGACCGCTGCCCATAGGAGGTCTGCAATTGCAGTTGCCTACCTTTAATCTACGGAGGAGGAGACGCACAGCAAGAGGATAATTCTTCTTCCTACACGGCCCCTCCCCCGCCATATCAACTTCCCCTTCCCATCATTTCCTTGTAAGAAAAGGATAGGAAGGGAAAGTGGACTAAAATTAGGCCTCCGGCACCACACTCGTCAGGCTAAACACGGAATAGCTTCCATTTGACGTCTGTCTTCTGTGTGGTCTTGGTATTTCACCGGGCGAGCCGAACAATTTGTGCGAAGATGTTAAAGCGGGCTCTACCACTGTTACATGACAATTACCTTCACGGTATCAAAACCAAATGGACTTTATTAAGTAAACAAGTATAGTGGACGAGAGCTGTTCAAATGACCTTTACAGTTATGAGAAAAATAACAAAATGAACACCACTATACATACTTCCTCCAGTAAGCAGATCGCCGAGACTATGATGTATATCTGGGTCGGACATTTTTCTATGATGTAGAACAGATGTCGGTGGACTTTTACGACTATTTATCTCAAGACCGGCAACTGATGTCTTCTTCGTTCGCTTGTGAACCCTTTGAACACTGTTTAAAGGATAAAAAAGTTAAATGTATAAAAAACACAGCAATAAATATCGGAGACATTTTTTTAACCAAAATGAATTAAATTATATAATTTTTTGTAGGATTTTATTCTACAAAAGTGACTAATGAGTCGAGTTTCTTAAATCCGTCTTAGAAATCTAGTATGGTTTCTTATTATATTTGTAAAACAGGCATAAAAACTTACCATGTACTATGTGCAGGTGGCAGTTGAAATATTTGTGCATCGTATGCATCATAATCGAATATCGAATCATGCATATATTCATCCTCTTTAACCAACTTTCCTTTCACTTCATCTTCGTACATCTTTTTTAACGGCTCTTGACTCATTCTCGGGGGCAACTTTATCCTCGGTATGAAGTTTGAGTAAGCAACTTTCTTATTAGTCGAATAGAATGATAAATTGATCCAATGAGGCATAGAGTAATCATCTATAGAGTTTACACCACTATCTTTGTTGTGAAACTTCAACAATGGTACAGCATGTAAAGGTTGCTCGCCAACACAAACTAAGTCACTGCCGACCCCATTATCTATGATTCTCTGTTTTGTTACATTAGTCAGTTCTCGATCGACTTCGAATACTCCTACACCAGGAGTAATTACTACGCTAAGTTGGCCAGTGCGATCGAAGCATCTGTCTAAATAGTGTTTCTCAAACACTGAAAAAAAAAATCTTAAGGGAGACCCACAGACACACAAAGCAAGGAATTTGTTTTTTTTTCGAAATTATTAAGCTATTATTAAGATTGGATACAAGACGACGATTCTAAACATGCTCTGAAAATTTGTAACATAATCTGGTATACAAAATCATTAAATAATGCATTTGTAATTTACCATTTAAACTCATATTCAACACTTCGAGGAAATTTCCTTGCGCCGCAGTGGAGTTGATCGCAGTTGGTATCTCCATGTTAGCTCTCTCATGGTACTGGAGGACTATTTTTTGATAGTCCGTAAACAATCTTCTTAACTGAAGCAATACATTTGACCAGTCGTCATATCTTTCATTTTGTACTGCCACTCTGCAAATAGGCAAGCCTTTTATATTTTTAATTTAATTTAGATACACATTCATACTGAAAAAAAAATTTTTTTACAAGATAAGGGGCAAACGAGCGGCTAGATCACCGAGGTGATCTTAAACGACCATAGACATTTGCAACACTCGAGGAACCGCAAATGCGTTCCTGGCTTTTAGGGCATAAATAGGCTCTCTTCGATCTTCCTTGTCATTGAAAATGTTTCGTTCTTGTTAATTAACAGTCAAATAATTTAATTAATAACCTATAAAAATCTTCATAATATCTCCCCCTGTAGTCTTTCTGTAAGCATTCCTTCATGTGTTGTGGAAATTCTTCCAATGATTTTGCTTTGTAAAATGTTCTTGAGAACAGAACTATTGTTACTTCATGATTGCTGCCATTTTTCTGCAACAATTTAACAAAATAATATTTAAATCATTTCAAATAAAATTAGACTACATTGAATTATGTACAATTATTGAACAATTATTTTCTTATCAGAGGATCAAGGGTCAATTGTCATTAGGTCAATTCAAATAAACATTATCACAACTTAAATAAATTAATCAATTAATAATATTATATAGACTTTGTTAACTCCATAGATAATATATATAAACTGAAAACGTAATCATTATTACCTTCCACTTTGCAAAGAGATCAGCAAGAAATCCATTAACTGCCTTTTCGAAATATAAATCGCCATGAATATCAAAGTCCCACATTTCTGATGACATTTGTATGAACAAATAGACCATAGATGTTGATGATCTGAATACAATCTTTGTATCTTCGGTGATGACACCGCACGCAACACGGTCACCTTGAGACCACATTTCATACACTTGACATCTAATAGCTCCTCCACAATATTCTATTTTTTTATTTAAATACACACATGTGCTCACCTTTAAGGAAACAATTCACAAATAGATTATATAACGATATTAGGGATTTTGTATTCTGATGGATAGTTACATATCTTATAGTATCTCTTGAGAGATGTAACTCTTTTAATTAAATGAGTTGATTGGTCTAGTTTAATAATCAGAAGACATTGTTTTTACAGATTTCAATGCTTGACAATGTTATTTATTGTCTAAGGATTTATTTTTAAAAGTTGCCATATTTAAATTGATGTTACAAACTTATCAATTTTATGTTGGTGATTAAGTTAAAATTATTTTCATATGTTTGTTATAATTTCTCATTTTGATGATATTTCCATTGAATTATACATCTGTTGCATTTGTTTACTTACCAAATGATTTTTTAATCTCCACATTTCCGATCTACCCATATATTGATCTTTAAATGTAACTTCCACCGAGTCCAATGCCACATCTGCTACATTAACAATGTTCACATATACATCGGCAAATGTTCTCAGTTGGAAAGTTGTTGCTATGCTTTGTTCCACACTTATAGTATCTATAAATTTTAATTATTTTTATCATACAATAGACTCAAGTGTCAATATCTGAACTTAAAATTATACCATCTTACCTTTAACCGCCCGACTCGGTGCTTCCACCTTGGGAACCTGTAGCAGTAACCTGGGATAATCATTTTCAGGATGATATATTTCAACAATATCCTTTTCTTTCAATCCAGGGTAATCTTTTAGATTAATTATTAAATCTTCAGCTGTAAATAATTATTGATTATGAATAATTGAGTCTAAATATGAATCTATTTAATTCAAAATCAACTTACGGCTGAAACTAGATTGATGGACGATGAGCTTGAAGAATTTCATGTTTATTTTATGCTTCTTCTCTATTTTTTAACTGAATTTAAACATCTTTTGAGTTTATTTCACTTAATCGTACTTCAGCTTATTTATATTTTTCATATAACGTACTCAACGGTAGAATACAAACATTATGTGATTGCAAATAATTTACAACTGAATCAAAAATAGATAAATAAGCAGCAGAATATCGTATAGAAACAAAATGTCCTCAATACATTAGCGCAATGCTTGGATACCACAGTAAACTAAAATTTATCCTAAATTCACTTCACATTTGTAAAGAAAAATAAACAAACTAATAAAAGTATCAAGACACTTTACATTGCAATCTTCACTTCAAATATAAAGACATTGAAAACGCTATTTTTATACCTCCGTGAAGTTGGCCCCCACACTTTCTCTTTTCT
>QDHC01000137.1:117730-127896 GCA_013186455.1 Papilio dardanus tibullus | reverse complement strand
TATGAAATAAAATTCAAATTTGAGAAAAGAGGTTACATCCGGTCGACTTTTTATGTCGGCAAATGTAATTTAGAGGTTAACACTAGGCGACGTCTCAACCCTACATTGGACCTCCGGAGGTCAAAGAAAATGCCTCACTTTTAGGCTTCGAGTGTTCCATCTACAGTATAATATATCTTTGTATATTGTATTATGGTTCAATTTAGCTATTCTCCACACTGATTACTCTATGCAGTTTTTATTGTATTTAATAATGTTTCTTCTTCTATGGCCACGCCTGTAGCCATGCGAAAGCGTGAGTAAAAGATGCTTCTAGAAACAAAATAGTTTGTGTTTTTTTTTGTTTTTTAAATTGTGATTTTTAGAATGAAATGGTGCTGTATTATAAAATTGAAAAAATGTTTTTTTTTCTTAGCTTTCTTTTAAATATTTGACAATTTATTAGAAAGGAAGCTTTGTTTTTATGTTGCTTTATAGTTTTAGATTTTTTTTACGTTAGTTTTTGAGATAAAAATAATGATGTTAAATGAGATTGGTATTTTAGTCAAAATTAAATCGATTTAGTAATTTCGGGCCGCATTTTTTTTTTTCTATAATAATAGTAGAGAAACATTTTGCATATAGCACCATCTCAATAACCTTTTGTCTTTTATGAAGACGTGCCTTAAATAATTGTGCACGGTTGTGTAAGATAATCTATTGTGTAATTGTGTACACAGCTAAAATATTCCTACAAAAATGTATTGACATCTCTTTCGTTCTCTGTGAAAAATATGAGTAAACAATATGTTTTTCTAAGGATGCTTCGGCTGTGGAAACTTAAAAAAAATGTGTTTTGTAAAGATTTTCTTTTTCAAAAAGAGTGTGCTTTTATATTTTAGAATGCAGTGTTAGATTATATTAGTTTGAAATTTTAACAATTCCGCTTTGATTTTAAACGAATTTGGTTTTGGTTTTTTGTTTCCCAATTTGATTATTAAAAATGCGCTTTTGTTATAATAGTTATAAAATTTGTTTGATATATAAAAAATATTAACAAAGAAAGTTCCTATTTGATCAAAATATGTTAATTCTTCTCAAAGTCATTTTGAATATTTGTTTAAAATAAAAAATATAGTTAAACATTTCCAAAGTATCAAAAATAATAAAAATATTTTGTACAAGATTGTAAAAGTATGGCAACACTTACAGGTCTATGGCCACAAGAGTGGTACGCGGGTGTGAAAGAGATAGCTGTTAAATCGCCGTTCCTTGTCTCGCAAACGTCATTGCGTTCGGAAATGCGCGAACTACAATACACGTCAGCTGTCAGAAATGATTCCGTTTCCCTCACGGAGCTGCAAGAACTGAAGACACAGATATTAAATCTGTTGGAACATCCGCCAGATGTCACTGTCAATGTCAATAAATTGACATTCGCGCCCTGCATGTATTTACTGAGCGTTTATTGGTTGGAGACTTTGAGGTTAGTTTTTATCTATCACCAGCCAGATCTACGACTTTGTTTGAGACGGGACATAAATTTAAAACTGCCGCCCTGGCCTTATAATTTCAGCTGATGTCTTGATATCGGATGTACTATAGTTTATTTTGTGATGGAAGTTAGTTGATGAAGTGTCGTTTCGTCTATAAAATTACTCGTAGAATGTTACCACCCCATGAACATATTCTTCAAGGAGCACGGACCCCGTCTTGCCTCCTAGATCCGGGGCTGTGAATCTAGTGTATTTAGAATCAAAACGATTTTTTATTTTTTTAGGGTTTGCAATTCTCCGGAACCAAGTTTGCAACCAATTATAGAATATCTGAGCGATACGGCTTTGCAAAAAGACAAGAGCGGTATGTGGCAGTGTGTCGCAAGGTAAGTAATATTACTAATATTATAAATGCGATAGTTACTTGATGACTGAAGGTAGTCACAGAATAGTTGAACGCATCAAGAACACATAGGCTACTTACTACGTTTTTCTTAACACCGCGCGGACGCAGTCGCGGGCGCAAGCCAGTATTCAATAAGTCAACAAATCTAGCTCAATCGGTGTATTTGAATTTTTAATTCAATTTTTTAAATGTAGAAAAAGAAGTAGCGAGCCTATTTCTTAAAGGTCGGCAACGCATTCAGTTCAGTTTCTCTAGTGTTACCAATGTCCATAGACGTCATACTCTACAGCTACATTAGGCTGAGTTCGCGATAAAACGGACAACGCCGAATCAAAAACTCTGGTATCACGATTCAGTAATGAAGACGAAGGGTAATAAAAAATCTTTGTATAGCGTTGGGGACAAAGTATTCCAAAAGTTTCTGGACGTGATGTCAGATAAAGTGAAGGACGAGTGCCGCGAGCGCGAGCTGGAGAGCCACGCGCAGTTCCTACTCGTCAACTTCAATCATATACATAAACAAATAAGACGGGTCGCTGATAAATGGCTGGCAGGGCTGGTGGACCGCTTCCCGCATTTATTGTGGAACTGTCGGGTTAGACATAATTTAGTATTTATCTTACTAATGTTACGTTATTGATGTATGGATGGATATATGAATGTATCATAGAAACGGATTATCTTGGTGTTGATATAAATGAAGAACATAGACTTGAATAATATAACTACTTATTAAGTTTGGTTTAATTCGTAGCAGCTTGCAGGTTGTAAAGTGGCAACCCTAAAAAAATAATGGCTATTACATATTGAAATAAGCGTCAAAGTTATATACTACCAAATAACTTTACAAGTTGTATGTTTTTTTTTATTTATTAAGGCATTAGATATCAGTGTCCTTTAGCCTATTTGGATGGTTTATATGTCAATGTTGCCATATACAAATTTAAATTTTCCACTGTCAGTATATTGCAGATACTCGATTAAAATATATTCTAGAAGTTTCTAGATATTCTGTCAAATGAAAGTAAATGTTCCTCCAACAATATTACCGTCGTGTTTCAACGTTCTTACGTTGTTGAATATTATATTTAACCGACTTCCAACAGAAGGAGATAATCAAGTCAATGAGTTTTTTTTTAGGTGCTATGGTCAATGCTGGATATATTACAAGTGCTAAGCTTCAGTTTGGAACTTGACGCTAATCAGGAAACGCCTTTACTCAAAGTTCCCGGCACCGACTTCACTCTACAACTTCAAGATACATTGGAAGGTCGAGAGGTAAGATTACACAAAAAACTGACTAGTTTTAGTAGACTTTTTATGGATGTGTTGTAATTTTTTATTTGATATTTTAGGGTATCGTAAAAGATTTCGCTGATCGGTGCCATGGTATAGTCCAAGAAGCGATGAAATGGGCCCCACAATCTACCAGATCGCATTTGCAGGAATATCTAAATCAGGTACATATTTCGATTTAATATTATAAAAATTAAAAATGTCTAATATCCGACTCGAAGGACCATTATTTATTTTTTTTACTTAAGATAAATGTAGCATACTTCTTTATCTTTTCTTTTAGGTCCCTAATTCAACATTATGGCACCATTGTGGGTTGGCACTAGCTACAGGGGCGCTACTTGGTGCCGCGGGTCTAAATCGCGCGTCGGCACCATTACCTCGCGCGGCGCTCGACAAGCGCCCACCTTGTGTTACACATGACTCCGCGGCCCTACTAGCTGTGGTCTCACAACGTAGTAGATATGCTGGTGAGGTAGGTGATGTTATCTGGTACTATATGGTACCACTGCGAGGTGGCACTAAGCACAAGTTGGCGATGGTGCCATAGCATATTAGATATGCTGGTGAGGTCGGTAATGCTATTCGGCACTATATGGTTCCACTGCGACGTGGCACTATACGAAAGCGATGGTGCGTAGCGCACGATGCGATATTATATATGCTACTACTCCGGTCAGGCGCCGACTGTATTTGACATTGATTATAGA
The DNA here is from genome assembly GCA_013186455.1 of Papilio dardanus tibullus. Classification (NCBI taxonomy): domain Eukaryota; kingdom Metazoa; phylum Arthropoda; class Insecta; order Lepidoptera; family Papilionidae; genus Papilio; species Papilio dardanus. The sequence goes on along the minus strand of QDHC01000137.1, from coordinate 124,009 downwards.
GTCGGGGCTATTTTTTTCTTACTCTACGGCTTCAGTAGACCGAGTTCTCGCAAAAAATGGAGATTTTGCTTCGGCACAAGGCCGATTTTTGCGTGACATCGGTCTAATGACTTAAAGTAACTTTACTACATAATATTTTGACTTTTAACCGACTTCCAACAGAAGGAAATCTCCAAGTCAGTGGGTTTTTTAGCTTATACAGAAGTCGTTTATTATTTTCGACAATTTGTGAAGATAAAAATAGTTAACAATATTTTATAGGTAGCGGGCGCGGTACACGCGGAGGGCGGGGGCGAAGCAGCGGTGTGGCGTGTGGGAGCGAAACTGCACACCGCGTTACGGGATGCGTGCACGAGTGGTAGCGAGACAGCGCACCGCGCGGCTCTGTGGCGCGCGACCGCGCTGCTCGTGCACGCTCGACATACTACGTCCGCGCATGCGCAGTCCTCGCCCACTGCGAGGACTTTACTGCATAGTGTTGGTGAGTCGGTAAAACAGACATACTGCTACGCACAGATAAATTAGAAGTTGATCTGGTAATATGTCATACTGACAGCGAGTGAGACACACTTATACCAAATATGCGTAACATGACAGAGACAGTGACATAATTTTTTATAATAATTTTTTATAAAATATAATATGGGGTGGTGCCAATCCAAGCTTAATTTGGGTAAATTAATGTTCACACATCCCAGGCAAAGGCCAAAAAGATATGATATAGCTATGACCTATGTATATTGCTATTTATGTTCCTGTACCGTATACGCTATTAACATTACCTTCCTCTTTCTACGGTCTAAGACATTGCTTTGTAGTGTGTGTCGGTAAAACAGTTCGACTTCTAGATATCGGTAGCTGTGTCGATAAAACAGTTCTACTTCATGATACTGCCGGCAATGTCGGTAAAACAGTTTTCCTCAAAACAATGTCGGCAGTTTCGATAAATAGTTCAATTTTACACAACCCGTTCTTAATTTAAACTTTATTTTATATATTTAAATAGTTTTTATTCATTATAGCGTGGTCCCAAGTGGACATATTTACCGAGGACGCGGTAACTACCGCGGTGGAGTGCTGGCAGTGGCTGACCACAGCACGGCCGGACCTAGAACTGCGTCTGCTGCAGGAGATCTTCGCAGCATGGCAGTGCACCGTGGATAGGAAGATGGGATTATTCTCGAAGCAGCATGACGAGATCAGCCCCTTAGCAGCATACGAAGGTATGGAGTGTTTTAGCCACTAATATGTATTTAACAACACACTTTGATTCTTTTAAGTTAAGCGCCTTAGTCTAGCTTTTGCCTGGACCTACGTCCGCAAAGAATTAAGAAAATTTAGCCGATGGCACTCTGAGATAGTAGCTTCCCAAAATCGTAAGATTTTTCAAATCGGTTTAGTAGTTTCGGACCTAATTCAAAGCAATTTTCTTAATAAGATTGGATTTTGGTAAACACTGGCCGGTAATATCTATTGTGCATTTTTCTATTTTACAATTTGTCTAGTGAAATTATAAACTGTGTTAGGTTCGAAGTTGGAGCCTCGTCCGCCGTTCGTTGCGCCGCACGCGGTATGGGTGCGATATCTCTGTGAGGTAGCGGATACAGCTAAATACAATAGTTTGGAGAAAGTGGAGATGTTAGCAAGTTTACTACACAGGTACAGTTGACATACTTCGCGGTGTTACACTTTCAGAAATATTGTTTTACAAGACAAAACGTAATTTTCTTTTAAATAGTAATAAAATCTACTGTTCTTTATGACTATATTTTCAAATTAACACAGAAATTAATTAATTTACAAAACATAACAAAGTGCACGTGGCAAAATTATGGGATACGATAGTTTAAGTAGGAGCCATCAGTATCGCACTTCGTGGGCTTAATTTGTGGTCCTTTCTTACCCTAGGGCTTTATTAGACTGATGCCACGCTAAAAGGGCCTTACGCCGAAGCAAAATCCCCGTTTTTATCGCGAACTCGGTCTAATGAAGCCCTAGGGTGACAGATAAACTATTATAGTGCTATTACAGTTCATTTTAATTACCAAGTTAAAATCCTTCGTTCTTTGAATGGTATTTTATAAAATTTTAGATCACTACCTATCACCGTTGGAGATATAAGAGATCATATCAACAGGCACGTAGAAGCGGCTGGAGTTAGATTCAAGTAAGATAATTTGAACCCTACGATGTACAACTTAAAGACTATTTTGCTATGCCTCGGCCACGGTAACAGTTTCATGCGCAATATAATTTAAACTCTATTTTCTACAACTTACGGGCTATTATCCTGTGGTCTGACGACGTAATTGTTAATCCGTTAGCAATCTATTTTGAACTCTACGTTCTTAAACTTACAGGCTATTATCCTGTGGCTTGACGACGTTAATCCGTTAGCAATCTATTTTGAACTCTATTTCCTTAAATTTACAGGCTATTATTCAGTAGTCTGGCCATGTAATATTCAATTTCCATACGCAAACTATTTTGAACTCTATTGTCTACCTCTTACAGGCTATTATCATGTGGTCTATCATTACTACAAGGGGATATTCTACCGCGTTCTTTAGCAAGGAATATACTACGCGAAAGAGTATACAGTGTGTGTTTGGATTATTTTTGCCGAGGTCTTCAATGTCCTGCTAAAAGTTCAGGCGCACTCAGAGAGGATATCATGTCCTTGATAAAGTTCTGGCAATTAATGCATTCGGATAAGAAGTATTTGAAGAGCAGTGATATTGGTGGTGAGTAGAATTTATTAAAAAAAATATTAGATTCAATTAAAAGACTAGATGTTGTCATCTATCTTTGGAATAGAGATTTTAAGACATGTTTTATACAAGTAAATGTACAACCCTAACACTACGGCTTCATTAGACAGATATCACGCAAAAATCGGCCTTACGCCGAAGCAAAATCAACGTTTTTATCGCGAACTCCGTCTAATGAAGCCCTAGGGTTATAATATTGATTTGATTTTTATAATTTTTTTCTCAGCATTTTCTTCTTAACATAACAAAGATCTATCTTACTATAATATTCTATCATGTTTTCTAAGCGTACGCGCACGAGTTTCAACGACCACGCACGAACTTATTAGTTGCGTCTTTTTCACTCTCTTGTGTGCGAGAGAGATAGATGTATAGATATATTTCAGAATTCGATACAGTGGGTCCAAGCAGCCAGCAGAGTATATACACGTCCAACTCGCCGACGGATAACAGATCTTCTATTAATAGTAGTGATATTGGCAGTCGACAGACAACTGGATGGATTAATACAGTAAGAAAACTATAGCTTTTATTACAATATAACTCACGCCCGTAACTTATAGGAGTACGCAGAGACCACGATTTCCATTTGGCGCGGTCCTGATACTTTTCTCGCTTCTACATCCATACTCTTGCTTACTGGTGGCTCATACCTCCCTTTTTGAGTATTTACTCAATCTGGTATAATTCCGTCCATTGATAGTTATTTAAAATAATACAATGATTTTCTTTTTATTTATTTGAAGAAATTAAGTCTACAAACGTTGAGTTTTAAATTTTTAATTTTTATTATTATTTCTAGTAACATTAGCGTAGCTACTAACACGTTCCACATCGATATTTCAGTGGTAGCTCATATCGAAAATTTTGCCGCTCGTAACCCGATTTTTGACATAACGCGAAATTGATAATTAGTTAATGGAAACTGGTCCCCGGTAGCTAGTAACACGTCCCGCATCGATATTTCAGTCGTAACTCATATCGAAAATCTTGCCGCTCGGAGCTCGATTTTTGACGTAACGCGATTGGGTGTCAGACCTAAGTAGGTGCAAAAATTTCGTCCTCCTGCATGGTACAGGGTGGAGGGGCGGCTTAAATTAAAGCTTAAATTTTATTTTATTTTAAAAAGTTTTCTTAAACTTCCTGAGCAGTTTAATAGCGAAAAACTACGCCCATATTAATTACTATATTTTTAATATGTACTTATTAATATATTAGTTGAAATGCGCAATTACACCTAAGCTAGTCTTAGCCTTAGGCGATCCGCTGCTCGTTTGCCCCTTCTTCTATAAGAAAAGCGTCTGTAGCTGTCTTTAATCATACTTTATTAGAATTTAATCCTGTTTTTTCCCTTCAACACTTTACTCAACCTATCTCAGGTACCAATGTCGACTACGACACTGAGCAGCGGCGCGGGCAGCGCGGCCGGCAAGCGCTCCAACCGCAGCGTCAAGCCGCTCCCTAAATCACAGGATACGTTCGTCAAAGATTACGTCAGGAAGAGGAACTTGATACTGGAACTTATGGTAACTATGACAGACTGAGACAGAAGAATGGGAGACTGCGAGAGAGATAGAGACATGGTAAAAATAAGAAGAGGGAGAGAGAAAGACTTATGGCTTCTTTAGTCAATTACACTTTGCAGTACTCAGAGATGATTAAAATATATAAGCTGTCTCTTACTATAGTTTGATTCTAAATTCACATTAAGGATGGGTCGTACTAACTTAAATAATTCTAAATGTATAATAGTCAAAGACATACGATTTATGAGATACGATTTTCATAAGATGCATAGAAAGTATAGTAGGTACTTATTAAATTTTAGTGGTCACTAACAGGTCTCTTATGCCTCGGCTTAAGTCTGTTTTTATCGCGAATTCGGTCTAATGAAACCAAAGCATAAGACACGTTATTGCCAGGCTGTGGAGATAGAACTACTGGTGACATGGCACAATCCGCACGCTCGGCCAGAGCAAGCCGTGTCGGGTGAAGACAATATAGCGACTTGGCGCTCCAAGCCTAACACGGAACGAACGTGGCGGGACTACGCCAAGCACGCCTGGGATATCAGCCCCGCGCTCGCTGTGTTCCTGCCCGAGAGGTATTACACACTCTAGATTACATAGTACAAATTACACACTCCAGATTACATAGTACAAATTACACACTCCAGATTATACACTACATCTTACAGAGTCCGGAAGTTACACAGCGCAGGTCACAGACTTATTATATTACACATCATTATCTAGATTACACATTACTGACTTACTTTTTATTTTTGAAAATCGTTTTGTTATTGTATTGCCTAGGTTAAAAAATGAAGCAATAGTGAAAGAAATTAGACGCAAAGTACAGTCGCAGCCGACAGCGGTGTGCCACATTCCGCAGGCGCTCAAATATCTCGTCACTACTGAGACATTGCTTAGCGATGCTCATGAGGTAAGAGAGTATCAAGAAATAAAGCGATCTAAAGTGAATTAATGTATTTTTATTTTCACTTGAACTCACAGAGCATTCCGGTCTGGGTTATCGCTTTTCCAGTCGTAATCCAATGCTAGAATCGACCTACACAAATCATTTATTGAACGTGTGTATAGTTGGTGCATATGGTGACGTGGGCGCGCGTGAGCCCGGTGGAGGCCCTGTCGTACTTCAGCCGGCAGTACCCCCCGCACCCGCTGTCCGCGCAGGCGGCGGTCAACGCGCTTACCTCGTACCCCTCCTCAGCAGTTCTGCTCTACATACCGCAGCTAGTACAGGCCCTCAGACATGACACGGTAAGACATGGATCTAGTTAGTATATACAACCGTAATTATCATATTCCTACATTGTAACCTACATCCTAAACTCTATCGGCGCCGAAATCAGACTAACTAATGTAGGTTTTTCATCATAATATTTACCATTTTAGTCTCATTGCCGGGCATAGGCCTCCCCTAAAGTTTTTTACGATGATTGGTGCTATCATTTGGTGGGCGGGAAGTTGCCATGTAATATTATTAGTAAAAAGTCATTTATTGATAGATTTTTTTTAATCTGTACAGCGTGCTTTTTATACTTGCGCGATAGTTATCGAGGTCTTAACAAAGTTCGTATAAAATTATGACATTTTCAGATGGGGTATGTGGCGGAGCTGATCAAGTCGTTAGCAAAGAAGTCTCAGGTGGTCGCGCACCAGCTCATCTGGAACATGCACACCAACATGTATACTGACGAGGAGATGCACCATAAAGACAGTAAGCTAATAATAAGCTTTATTTAATAGAGGGTAGAGTTCAAACTGCAATGAAAAACGAACATCAAAGTTATTGGCAATAAACATTCGAATAATTAGTTCTGTATACTAAAATAGAACAAAATCCGTTATAACTACATTAAAGTGACTGGTATTCAACACTGCTTAACCGACTCATTAAGCAGTTTATAATGTAGTTATAATTTATATTTAGTTCGATAGCTAAATAGCTTTATTTTATTTATATGTCACTGTCTTAACTTATT
>QDHC01000137.1:100586-114058 GCA_013186455.1 Papilio dardanus tibullus | reverse complement strand
TACTTCAAATAAAAAGGTTGACGATCTATGGTTTTCAACGCAGCGACGAGCGACAAGCGTATAGTCCGAATGAATGCTCACAGAGTAATGACTTAAGAATTACCGGGTAGATTTCAAAAATTCTTTCTCTATTAGAAAGCTACATTATCCCCAAGTAACATAGGCTATATTATTTAATTCCACGCGGACGAAGTCGCGAACAACAACTAGTTGAATATAAATGAAACCCCTCGGTATTTGCGAACCGGTATGACTTAAAGTTTTTCAAGAAGGGAGCTATCTCTTTTTAAAAGGCAACGCATTTGCAAATCCTCTAATGTTGTCCATGGGCGTCATTGACCACCACCATGTTCACACCACTCGTTTGACCCTTCTTTTATAAAAGGCTATAAAGTTGCATGATTTATTATGGATTTTGACTGTCTTCATCCTATTAACTTATTAAAAAAAACAATTTTATACATGTTTCGGACAGTGTAAACACAGTAATGTGTTCCAGGCCGCTCGCAGATGTTTCGTGACTTCGATGGCTGCGTACAGCGTGATAGGTTTCCTGCTGCAGATCAAGGACCGACACAACGGCAACATTATGCTGGATACTGACGGACATATTATACATATAGGTACTGTCCGACCACTAAAACATGACACCTCAGTTATGACGTCATCACGAACTCTGATACACGAGATTAAACTGTTGGGATTCCTTATCCCTGTGTATAAACTTTGGTATTAGCAATATTTGCCCTATTTAAAAAAAAAACTTTTTTTCTATATTTTACACAAGAAACTCATCATACCTATCATATATTTTTTCACTGCTAAATTATTCTTAAGACGGCTACAAACTTTCAGTTTTAACTGTACAATTTGACTGTGCAGTTCAAATCGACGTGTATAAATCAGTTTTAACACTACAGTACTCAGTTTTGTTCACTCGCCAGTTTTAACTGCGCAGTCGAACTGTACAGTTAAAACTGAGCGTCTATAACCGGCTTAAACAATATCGCCTTTACTGACACAAAAATATGTTTTAGTACAAAATAGTAGGAATCTACGTATATTTGTAGATTTTGGGTTCATGTTCGAGTCGTCTCCGGGCGGTAACCTCGGCTTCGAGCCTGATATAAAGCTGACCGATGAAATGGTGATGGTGATGGGAGGCAAGATGGAGGCTCCCCCTTTCAGGTGGTTCTGTGAGCTCTGCGTGCAGGCATTCCTCGCTGTCAGGTGAAATAGAACCCTGTAGTATAGGAATAAGGTTTATAATTCTAGCGTAGATGGTCCTTCGAGTTGTACATTCGTTGTTAAGTCAATTTGAACTTTATGGCATAGTAGTAAGGTTGGATATTGTTTGACGAAACCTAACAAGGTGATAGTCTTTTTGGAAGTGCAATTAACTAAACTAGTTGAAATCGACCTTCGTTACTACGCTCAATTAATGATTTAAAAAAAATACTCTGTCTAAATGCATAGATTTTTTTAACATTATTTTTATAATTTTCTATACTGAATTAATCGCATACTATATTTCTTCCAGACCGTATCAAGAAGCGATAATCTCGATGGTATCACTAATGTTGGACACCGGCTTGCCCTGCTTCCGGGGTCAGACTATCCGTCTCCTTCGCTCTCGCTTCGCGCCAAATTCGACAGAGAAGGAGGCAGCGGCGTACATGCTCTCTGTCATACGAAACTCCTTCCTTAACTTTAGAACGAGGACGTACGATATGATACAGTATTACCAGAACCAAATACCGTACTAGAAACCTTATTGCAATAGAAATAAAGTCGAAAATCGAATAAATGAACGACAGTTTCGGAACAAATATGACTAACAAATACCGTAATAAAATGAACTTTAACAATAAAACAATAGAGTCAAAAGTCTTAAGGTTAAACAAATAAATATACAGTCGTACCTAGATAAGCGGGAAACTCCAATTATAGAAACCTCTATAAGCAAGAAAATTGCAGTAAACATACACTTAAGACGGAAAAAAGATGCCAATTTAATGGTGCACTTAAAAAAATACTTTTGGTACTTTACTTTTCTTGGTAACTGGCTTAGTTTATTTAGTATGCTTCTACTTTTATTAATTTATCAAATAAATATTAACGAAAATGGATTTTTATTGAAAATTTATTTTTAGGTTAGTTGTCAAATATTTCGCGGTAAAATGTACAGAGTAAATAATGCGGTATTACAGTCAAACCTGGGTGAGCGAGAAATCTCTAAAATCGAGTCATTCTTTGGTTCCGACGAGTTACCTCCATAAGCGAGAAACTCGGATTAGAGAGAAACCTCTATAAGCGACACAAATATCGCGATGCCTTGGACTCACGCTTAGCCAGGTTGGACTGTAATTTATTAATTTAATATTAAACATCGAAATTATTTGCCTTATTGATGTTATAAGTAAAAACTATTTGGAATATTTGGAAAAAAACCGTAGGATTTCTTTTTTTTTCATCCAAAGTTATGGAAATTTTACTTCAACGGTCAATCTAAAAAGCTACATATAAATTCAACTGTTTCAAATTAAATACAAATATTGTCAAAAAATACTTTAAACTATAATTATGAAACTCAGTATTAAAATTTTATTTTATATTTTTATTTTAGCCATTTCGCTTGCCTATTATGGTAATTTTAAAAACAAACTTTTTTACAAAACACTATATTTTCTGTTTTTTTTTATCTGGTATTTATTTTGGTTTGAATAAAAATGGTAGCTTAATATTTTATCAATATGGTTGATTAAAAATAAGCTTGTAGGGAAGTTTTGTAGGAAATAGAATTGTTACTTGGTGTTTTGTAGTATTTTCTATACGTATTTCAAAAATAAAACATTTTGAAAATTAATAAAAAAAATATTTTAAAAATTCTATTAGTGAGCAGTTTAATGTATCATATCAAAATATTGTTAAAATTGTAGTCAATAATTATGCATACTAACTGTTGCCCGCGACTGTGTCCGCGCGGAAAAAAACTTATTTCATGTTTCGTTCTAAAAAACTTTCTAAACATCCATCAATCTAAACTTTCATATTTATGATATTAATATGATTCAAGTATATTATATTACCAATTATTATTCTATTACCCTTTGGCTCCATTAGACCGAATTCGTGGAAAAAAAACGGAGATTATGCGGCGTAAGGCCGTTTTTTGCGTGACATCGGTCTAATGAACTTTAGGGTTACTATTTTGTTTTTTTTTTTTAAATTATGGCTAATTTGTGTCAATTTTTTTTGGTAATTTGATGATTTTTAAAGTTACTGAACGAAACGTAAACTTGTCAACATATGTAAATTATTGTTAAATTAAAATTTCATATTTTTAGATACTAGTTTTTTCATAATTTTTTTTAATGTAAATATTCGTTTGATCAAAATATATTTAAATTATGTATATTATGTTTTATTTAATTATTTAAATAATTTTTAATATCTACCAATTCATTGTTTTTTTGTAAAACAAACTATTTTGACATTCCTATCACTTCATGTTGAAATAAAATATATTAAACTTATGTGTTTTTTTTTTATTAGTGTAAGCGTGACTATCCAATTCCGTAAAACAACAATTATATTGCTCTCTTTTTTTTAATAAAAAGATTGAAAGAGATGACAAGTTTTGATTATTTTATAACAAAAGAGAAATAAAAAATTAGATCTATAAAATAAAAAAAGTTGCCTATGTCTAAAGGTATCCTTATCCTTACATAGTATAAAATAATTTGTCCCTATATATGCTTGAATCTTTAAAACTACGCAGCGGATTTTGATGCGGTTTTTTTTAATAGATAGAGTGATTCATAAGGGAGGTTTTCATGTATATTACATTCACAATATAGTAGAGTAACACTGATAATTTAGAGGTTTTTAATATGATGTCATAAATTAACACGTTTTTAGCGCTTACATTGCAAACGCTACAGTATTTATTTTCAGCATTATACCGATTTGCACCCGTGCGAAGCCGGGGCGGGTCGCTAGTTAAAAATTAAAGGAGTAGATGAAATAAGCACTTTATTAAATGATTTTTTTTAAATTCAAATAAATAATACAAAACAATTTAACAATTATCATTGCTTTCAATAAATGATAAATAAAATTCTATCTTTTTTATATTTCTCTTAACTTTACTTATATCTAATTTTGGTAAATAATCCATACTTTCAGGGAATTTCTTAGAAAAATTTCCATCAGATTTTGTTATATTTTCTTTTGTCGTTTTTAAATTAGATTTTGCTTGATTGAATATTTCTATTAAATGTGAGAGAGCTGATTTACAATAGTATGCATTATTATCTATACTTGGGCCTTTTAATAATAACAATGTATCGTGTTTCATAACTTCTAGACTTAAGTCATCTGTTTCTATTAATTCACTCTGAAAAGAAAGATTTAACAAATTGAAGAGTTGTATTTTTCACAAAATTGAACAAATTACTATACGGCTTCATTAGACCAATGTCACCCAAAAAACGGCCTTACGCCGAAGCACAATATCCGTTTTTTATCACAAACTCCATCTATGAGTCTATGAAGTTTTAGGGCTACAGATCTGAAGTTTTGTGTCACATATAAAATTAATAAAACTGCAATTTCCTTGGCATTTTAAATGTCCATAGACATCAGATCAAACATTACTATTATAAAGATGAAAGATTTATATTTTTGTACATATTGAAATAACTCAAAAACTACTGGGCAGATTTCAAAAATTCTTACACCGTTAGAAAGCTACATTATCCCCGAGTAACATAGGCTATATTTTATAATTCCACGCGGTTGAAGTCGCGATCAACAGCTAGATATATAACAGGCTGATTTATTTTTCTATAAATATAGTCATACTTGCAAACATTTTTGAGCAACTGACTCCACGGCTGTCTCTAAATCATCAAAATTAGTATTAGAAGAGAGATTCTGAGAAATTTCCAATATATGTGATGCAGCTTCTACAGCATCTATATCTCCATTGAAATACCTCATTATAAATGCATACGATGATAACACATTCGTGATGTTAAATGACATCACTGGTGATGGTTTTATATTCTGGAAATAAAATATCAGAATATTGGTTTAAATTGAACATCTGTTATGGAAAATAAACCCATCTATAATATTATTTGTAGGCAACGCATCTGCAAATGAGGATGTCTATGGGCAGCGGTCGCTTCGCTATTTCAGCGAATTAAGGTGGCCGCTTGCTCGTTTGCCACTTATTAATATTAAAAAAAAAAAAATACTAATATTATAAAGAGAGAAACTTTGTATTTTTGTTTGTTTTGAAATAAATCAAGAACTACTGGGCCGATTTCAAAAATTCTTTCTCCATTAGAAAGCTACATTATTCCCGAGTAACATAGGATATATTATTTCATAACACGCGGACGAATTCGCGCACAATAGCTAGTTAAATATAAAGTGCTATATAATATTAGATGCCGCCCGTGACTATATCTGCACATTTAAAAACACATAGTATGTATCTTATTGAGTTCTGTTACGCGGTTTTAGAGGTACCTTTAAAGTTTGGGATATATGCATAATTTTATAGTAAGATATTTGTTTGTTCATACTTACAGTTAATGTGTTAAATTTAGGCATAGTTTTGATACTCGGGCACTTCTTTAAATGCTCATTAGCTGCATCTGTTTGTTGTACTTCCTCTACAAGCTTTGCCTCTTTATTGTACATCCACCACGGCTCCCATTGTGGTAGAACTGAGCCCACATCTCCTCTCACTACAGCTTCAAATTCATTCCTCTCATCTTCTGTGAGGACATTCCATAACGCATCAGCATCGTTGAGGTCCAAATCTTTAATACGTTCGTGTAAGTCGATCGCTAAATCATCGTCTGAATCTAAACTTTCAATCTCAGCTCCCTCTAGTTCATCAATGTTCTCGTTTTGTACTTTTTTAAGTATTTCAATCATCTTACGCTTCGCTTCGTCTCCCGCGTGGTAAGACGAGAGCTCCTCGTTAACACAATCCTGGTAGAAACTCTCCGAGCAATCCAAATGCTTCACGGACTTGTAACAATCGACTGAGCAATAAAATATTTCGCATCGCGGACAGCAGTATTTACTTTTGTTTGTTGTACATCTGGAAATGTAGTTTATGAAGTAAATTATGAATTTAATGTGTAAATATAATGAAATATTAAAATTGGATTACTTACATTCCACATAACCTCTCGTCTCTATTGTTCAAAGTTTCCTCCATAATTGTAAAGTATTATGTTAAAGTTATCCTTATTAAACACTACAACTTCCGTAGAAATTTGTTTAATAGTAATAATCAGCAAAAAACAAATAAAACAATGATGTTTTGAACTTGTTGTTTTATTTTGATTTAATTGTCAAATGCACAGATGATAGATATTTTTTGCCATCTAGAGATGTTCTCAATCAACAATTAACCGCTTTACGCGTAATCGATGACGACTGAACTATTGTGGATACATTAAAATCATGTAGCCTCTTCATTAAATAAAATATTATTAAAAACAGAAACAATTTTTTTAAACATGTTTAGTACGCCTAATAAGTAACAAAAATTTTAACAATTACTTATCCGTCTTCCGAATTCTATTCCTTTTTGAAAGACTCATTGGTACATCACTACATTCTACTTGACGTTGACAGTTAACAGATGATCGTGTTTCGTCATGTTTTGATTTCTGTTTACCGGTAAACTGTGAATTGTAAAATCATAATAAATTAATAAATTCATTGAATTTAAGTAAAAAATACTTTAATCTAGTTATCAGGGTTACATTTTATTGTTTTAGATCATTTATTTGTTTTACGCGTTGTGTTTAAAATGGCAGAGCCCGAAATAGTTGAGGATTTTTTCGGTGTTTACTTATTGTATTGTATTAACCCAAAATATAAAGGTAGGACTTACATAGGTTACACAAGAGATCCAAATAGAAGAATTAAGCAACATAATAGAGGGACTTGGGCGGGTGGTGCTCATCGAACTAGTAATAAAGGACCTTGGTTAGTAACTTTTCCCGCGCTTTTCGTATTGTTTATGTGGTATTTTTTGTTTACTATCAATTAAATTAATACATCGAATTGCGATAGTTGCAAAACTCATTTAGTAGAATATGGAATGGATAATGGACTTTATACTGTCTCACATTTATATAATTTCGTTGCTAAATTGTAAAGCTGTGTATTGTCTTAAAAGATTTTTATTACTTCTGTAAAAAAAAATGGCGCTTGTTATGCACATCAAAGTATAAAAAGTGGTCCTAAGATTATGTATTGTCTTAAAAGTTTTTTATTTCTTCTGTGAAGGAAAAATGGCGCTTGTTATGCACATCAAAGTATAAAAAGTGGTTCTTTGATTTTGGGGTCATCCGTTTCCGCGACAACACTGACTGCATTATAATTGATCAATTTGTGTTCAAGAGACGACAGTGTTGAGAAGTGTGTGGTGACGGTTTTAAAACGTTTTCCAGGAAGATGGCAATGATCGTGCACGGTTTCCCTAATAATATATCCGCTTTACGAGTAAGTAAACTTTATTTTATCATCATCATCAGGTTTTTAGCCCTCTGTTGGACATAGGCCTTTCCCAATGCCTTCCACAAAATGCGGTCTCCGCCTTCCACATCCAACAAATACATGATCTAAAACAAATCTGAAAAACAGCTACCAACGAAATAAAAAAAAAATACTTTCATAAAAAGGGATAGTAGGAGTCACACAATTAATTTGTATTTAAAAAATAAAAAAAACCTAACTTTGTTCCTCTCTCTAAATGCCAAGGCTATGCGAGATAATTCTGTCGAAATAGAGTTGTTATTTTTAAAAATACTAAAATTAATGTTCCCATAAAATTTTAGTTTGAATGGGCGTGGCAGAATCCTAATAAAACGACGAGACTGCAGAATTTAAATTTAAAAAAGATACCACGAAAGGAATCCGAATTTAAATTCAAGATTCGCGTACTATCAGAAATGTTACGCGTGGGGCCGTGGCATCGACTACCGCTGATAGTGAGGTGGTTAGAACAAGATTATTATGAAGAATTTGCTGTACGTATGACATGAATTTTCCAGTAAAATTATCGACCATTGTCATACAAATATTACAAATACTACGGCTGGACTCTTGTTGGTTTTAAGATATCTCTAGAAAAGCCTTGCGGATTTTGATAAAGTTCTCCACAGATACAGAATAGTTTGGAAGACGTTTAACGCATCTGTGGTTCCTCTGGTATTGCAGATGTCGCAGGGCGTCGATGATCACCTCGGTGTTCCCGCTGCTCGTTTGCCCCCTTTTCTTATAAAAAAAGAACGCTTATGCTACTTTTTTATTTTTGGAAGTCCGCGCAGACGTAGCGCGTAACAGCTAGTTGGAAATAATTATTTTTATTTTTATTTCAGCCCGATAAAAAGCCACCATCACATATGATATTAACAAACGGTCCTGTTAGAGCTAAACTACTGAAAAAATCAAAAGAAAATATAGTAACACCGAATATAAAATGTTCACTTTGTTATCTTAATTTAAATTCAAACAAAATTACATGTTTGAATATGAATTGTGAACTGGTAACACACATAACTTGTTTGGCGGATATATTTTTAACAGCTGGGGAATTCATACCAATAGAAGGCGACTGTCCTTTTTGCGGTATAAATTTGAAGTGGGGAGATTTGATAAGGAAAATGAAAGGTTGTTCACAAACAAATGAATTACCAGAAGCAATAGATGATGAGAAAGATGATAGTGATGATGATGTGATTTGTACTCAAGATAGAGAATTCGTGAATGCCGAATCTTGGCTAATTGATGAAGATTTATGACGAAATATTACATACCAATTACATACTTATTTATTAACATGTGTTTTATTTAAATGCTATTGATATACGAAAGATATGCAGTGGTAAGGTACCGTATTATAAAATCGGGGACGTCGATGATCATATTTGGCGCCCGGATACGTAGTATAGTGCCTCTATTGGCTGGCGCCCCCGAGATCATGTAGCCCAGGCGCCCTTTAAACCTCGGCGCATAGACTCTCGGTAATTTCTAGGACACATAATTATTATTTTAATTAGCATATAGTGCAATATGTTTTCTCTCGAATAAATTCTGCTATAAATATTTATTAAAAACAATGTTCATTCAAACGTAAATTATACGCTTTCATATGTATGAGATATTAAACAAATAGACCGGCAAAATCGAGTAAATCTTAAAGGAAAAATATCAAACATGACACAAGAGAAATGAAACTGCGTTTACTAAATATACATTATATTTACATTAAAACGTATGCAACAATGTATAAGAATAAATATGAATTCGCCTAGCAAGTACATTACACACGAATTTACAGGCGAATTGAGAACCTTCTCCTTTTGGAAGTCGGTTAAAAAAAGCACAATATTATACAGATTAAATTAGTCTTATAGTTACGAACACGTATTTTATAAATATTTAAATAATTTAATTAACTTTAAATGCAGTATTATTTGGTATCAGTTCTATAAAACAACCACGGACTTGATTCACAACCATGTAAGCATCGAAGGACCAAATCTCAAACGATCAGTTCAAAGCACTTTCTAGTAATCATCGAAAACGCTTTCTTCATCATCGTCATCACCGAAAATGTCATCATCGTCATCCGCTCCCGGCGGCACGAACGCACCGTTGAGTATTTCGCCCACAGGTTCATCGAAACCCAACACTTTAGCGAAACCATAAACCAACCTCATCACAACCAACCTCGTGAAGTCAACCGGTGTGGTTTCTTTCCTCTGCAGAACCAGTTGTTTCTCCGTAGGATAATCCATGTTTTTCTTCTTCTTCATTTCACATATTGAAACCATTAAACAAAGAGTTATAATGAAAACGTATTTAACCACCATTGTTTTATTTTCCCGCCAATTTGTACGTCAAATTGATATTACTGCATTCTTTGTTGAAAGTGTTCCGAGGCGAGTTAACGGAGTTCGTGTGCGATGCTTTCGAATGCAGACTGTCGTGTGGCACCGCGGCCGGCAGTGTGTCGTGCCAATAAGTATGGTTAACGGTTATACGACACGTAGCAAACTTTACAATTAGCTGCGTGAAAATGCTCAAGACATTTACGGGAGCGAATCTCGAAGCGATTAACTTTCACTATTATTATCTATAAGGAGGGATATATTATTAATTACTTGGAATGTAAACCGTACGCCTGCATTCACACGGACGTTTTTTTAACGCCTTTGCTCATACTGTAAAACTACTCTTGTTACGTTCGTCCAGCGCTCAAAATCATCGCCGCATGAACAGATACATGTAAATGCATTGGTTCTATCTCAACGCTTTTTAGCCGCGTTGAAAAAGCGCTCGTATGAATGGGGGGTAACACTAGTTGTTTCATTTGACATTGTCCGGTTACTCTGCCCACTATGTAGACTACAAAGATAGTACGCAGACACGAATTTCGGATGTACAACGAATTGTTTGACATTGATCTAAATAAAAAAAAAAACCTTTAGTATGCCACCAGTGTCAATTCAAATCTAGGTCATTGGACCAGTTTAAATATATGTGAAAAATAAAGTAGTAAGCAGTAGAAAAAGGTATTTAAAAGACTGGCTGGTTTATAAGGTAAGAAGAAGTTTAGTTTTTATTGTTTACAACTCTTTTATTAAAAGTGGGTTGCGTCTTAAATAATAATAGTATGCCAGTAATTCGAAATATTTATATCTAGTTGAAAGAGACCAAAATGCTATGCAATAGACCTCATCACTTGCATTATAACGACTAATTATAAGCAATAAATGACACCTTTATATAGTTTGTCTTCTATTCAACGTTTATTGATTCTGAACTGGGCGCCGGTGAAAGTGGACCGATGGCCTACTTCACTTTACCATATGTAGCTTTTTAAATATATTTACGTCGAAGTTCCGCTGTCAAACATGTTTTTCGATATTATCACTGTCCCTTTCATTCTTTTTGAAACAAACTGCAGTTATCTTCTTTTGGCCTCGCATAACCTAATGAGGAATGATCTCTTGGTGGTATTTCCAAGCCGCTACGACTTAAGGTCCTTCAAGAAGTTATTATAACACTCTTTCAAAGGCCGGGAACAAACCTGCAGCTCCACTGGTATTGAGGATGTTCACGGGCGTCAATGATCACGTCATTATTAAAAAATAAAGTAAGCGCCTTATTTTTTACGACGAGCAATCTTATTAGTGTGTAAAATTATCACATATATTTAATTTTATAAGTAACTTTCTGCCAGCGATCCCTTAGTGTAGATTTGTCTCACAAAATGTACCCTGGGGAATTTTCTTATTAACCGTTAGATAACTCAAAGTCTAGGAGTTAGATCTGTTATAAATTTATGACACATTACGATTGAGTTTTAAAACTATATCTTAAAAAATCTTTATTTAAACGCATAGGCTTATCAACAAAAAATCATAAATGATTATCTACATAAAATGCCTCGTTAAATCTAAAACGGTCAATTAAATTAAAATGTTTTTATAATTAACTTTTTTTGAGATTTTAATCATACCGCTTGGATGAGTATGAAGTATTTTACTTGAACGTGCGATGTGGTTGACTCAGGGTTATGGTTCGTGATGAGTGAACGCGAAGGATTTCCGCGGTGATTAAAAAAAATACGGATGTCTCTGACGTGAATCGTGTCTATGCTATAAACTATGAACAAAGAATCTATGACCCGGTGTTACTCTGGTTATAAAATTACGATGCATGGCCATAACCCAACTACTGAAATTAAAGCCTTGTTCGCACCAGGACAGTATTTTAGTCGAGTAGTAAGTAGCATTTATCCGAAAAAAGGATTTACTACTGTTCGGATTCGTTTAAGCCTAAACCTAACACTACGGTAGTACTTTAGTAACTAAACTTGTCGGAACCGCAACATTTTAGTAGAATAGATTAGTAATCTTTTGGTCGTATACTTGCTACTCGACTAAAATACTATCCTAGTGCGTATAAGGCTTTACAGGTTGCTGCTATTGCAGGAATCTGTTAAGGCCAGCAGCTTCTTATTAGAAGGGCGGGATGATCACCCGAAATAGACACAGATGTTTAAAGAAGTATGAATATGGATGATGAGAGAGTTGTACCAGGATTAAACACGGCTCATTAAAAGACAAATATACCACAAATAATACTATACTAGTAGCAACTATACTTAATATAAGTCGTACAACAACGACTGACCTTTATAGGTGGATTAGATGTTCAAAGATGTCATTTTTAATGGAATATTGACAATGTACTTGACTACATTATATTTGTCTATGATTAAAAGATCACTGACCTTTCTGGGGTTTAATACATACAAGTTGTGGACAACGGGTACAAGTGGTATTTCCAAGCTGATGCGACCTAAAGTTCGATAGAACGATAAAGGCCAGCTACTGTAGTTCTCTAATAAAAATACCTGTGTTAAGGAAAAACACGATAACAAAGTTTAAAAATGTATAATCAATTGTCAGTTTTATAAGTTGATGTTCGCTATAGTATCGATTCGTACCGAATGTACTTTGTATTTGGGCTGTTTTTTTATATCATAAAGTGGCAAACGAGCAAACGGCCACTAATAGCGGAGCGACCGCTGCCCATAGACATCTGCAAATTGGATGAGAGGAATATGTTTTAGTATAATTTATGCATATTTTAGTTTGTGGAATCTTACAGGTAAAAGTCTTTAGGTTACCATAAACTTCAAGTACTGCATTTTTTAATCGGTCAATATCAACATCATTTCGAAATGGCCACATTTCGGTCTCTTTTTGAATTTGGAAGGCCGTTAAATTTTGTTTTTTTTAAATATAGAAGATGATAAAATCGAAATGAATGCGCAAGGTTGTTTCGTAATGCAGATCTAAATGTCTTTGTACAAGGTTTTTGTTCATTTATACATTTTTAATAAAAAAAATACTAGAAATAATGAAAGAAAAACCAAAAATGGTTATCTGTGTATGTTGTTAAAATGTTTTTGAAAAAAGTAAAAAAAAAACGAAAAATAAAGTTGATGTCAAAGTATTACAAAAAATATTTATCTAATTCAACTGCTTTGCTTTAAAACCCAAATAACGGATTTTTTGGAATAAAGTTTCAATTATAAGAAATATTCATCTTAATTTTAATAAATCAATACAAGACTATTATGACCAGTATCTTCAAGAAGCGAGCTCACCACCTCCTCTAAGGCCGGCAACGCATCCGTGGTTCCTCTGGTATTGCAGATGTGCATGGGCGTCGATGATCACCTCGGTGTTCCCGCTGCTCGTTAGCCCCCTTTTCAAATAAAAAAAAAAGGTAATTTTCATGCAAAAAGATTTACAAAAGTCCGAAGACTAACAAACTATCAATGTATATAGATACAGCGATAGTTGTTACAACATTAATATTGAACATTATCAAAATGATTTTACTTTTAG
>QDHC01000137.1:79573-100038 GCA_013186455.1 Papilio dardanus tibullus | reverse complement strand
TACAAAAGTCCAAAAACTAACACACTTTCAATGTATATAGGTACAACGATAGTTGTTACAACATTAATATTGAACATTATAAAAATGATTTTACTTTTAGTGTCAAGGTGAGCTCCCACAGCAAAAGAGTTGAGCGGGAGACGGGTGGCCCCATTTTCCACTTTTATACGAAACTGCATACTTGTGTCCCCACCAACAAAAACAAATGAGATGTGTCAAAAAGAGACGAAATGTTGTAAAGACCCCAGATGTGTCAAATGAGACAACCGCGTTATGCCGTTGGGCTGGCTTAGCTCAGCTCTTGTTGAGGACGCAAGCACATTTGAGGCGCAGTTCACCATCTACCGCTCATTCCTCTTTTGCGGTGGGCGCTCGGCTTTAAAACATTTTAATAGTTATGGTTGCGAAGCGTTTTTATTTTCCCATATACGACAAGGTATACAGGAAAAGTTCAATGACCTCATTGATTACTGGTGTCAAGTAGGTACAGTATACTAGTTAGGTAAGCGTTAGGGTTGGCAACTTTAAAGAAAATATAGAACAATGGCAAAAATATTGCAATATTTTTTTGGTCAATATTGACTCCTTGACAGACGAAAACATCCTTGATCCTTATTGGATCATAAAAGCAATATCTTGTGCATTGTTTCCCATTCGGACCTGAAGATATCAATATCAAATGCGAAGATGTGGCAGCCCTAACGTACGTTTCTTGTGTGCTTTGACAGGTTACGTGGATTAAAACTACTATTTGCCTCAAACATGTTTTTTTATAGACAATTAACCAGTAGATGTGTGATTAGAGGATAGCTGATAGTTTTTTTATAATATCACAAACATGACTGCTGAATTTTAAAGTCTGGTAAAACCCATATTATAAACAAGTCAAATAGACGTTTGCAAACACCAGAGGTCAATAAAATGTGAACAATAAGATATTTTTGAAGGCACAAATACTGGCCATTTAGATTAATTAATATGTCTAATGAATTATGTTTTTAATTTTGAAAATAATTATTTTAAAGTCTAGTAAAACCCATATGTTAAACAGTAAAACAGACGTATTTTTGCAAAGATTAGACAATAAATTCTGAACAATAGGTTTTGAAGACACAAATACTGGCCATTTAGATTAAATTTGTGTAAAAAATATTTTGTAAAAATTTGGAAAACGAATATTGATGTGTGTTTTTTATGATGGTCCTGAATTCTGCCAGTTACAATGTTTGATATGGTTTTCTTATTTTTTGCTAGAAAACTGTCAATTCATGTCTTCATTGACATTTAATTAATATTTTACAAAAAGACTATGGGTGGAACTCTAAAAGCCGCAATCAAACCGCGTAGCGATTTTTCATTATAGCAAAATTGTTAAAACACCTTGCAATCATAATATGTAATTAATATTATGTTACAAACCGAATTGTAAAAAAGCAAACATACTATCGAAAAGTATACGCTTATACCATAAATGACTTACAAGTTCCCGCCAAAAAAAAATATAACCTAATTGTTGCTGTCTACCATTTACAGCGTAATCTTTTTCTTTAAAATATAAAATATGTTTTAAACCAGTACATTGACATTCTTGATGCAGATGTTTATTTTTTCTCACATATAATGTTAAATTGTTTAAGGTTACGTTCAGTTGTGTTGTAACTTTAAGCTAGACAACATGTATCTCGTGTTCGCAATCTTGTCTTTGATTTGTGTGAGTTTTAATTTTATAATCTACATTTTATGTATCCAAAAAAGTAATGTGATTTTAATTAAGTTCCATTAAAAATTAATAGCTATTTTTATGCAGTTTATTTTAATATTAGTCTCAATGCGCTGGATTTTAGTTTGAAATCAAATTAAGCGATTTTTTTTATGTATTTTTATATTGATTATAAGGATATGTCTATGTACCTATAGTTAATTATGTAACTTTATTTATTTAAAACGGGTAAAAACTCACGTGTAATTTTCGGTGAACGGTACCGACTAGTTTCGAACTCTTCAGGAGTCCATCATCAGGACGAGTGCATGCATAATAATGTTTCACGAAAGTTTTAACAATTTAATTGCTAATTATGTTAGTAATTATCTTTTAAATTGAATTTTTAAATAAATAGCAGCGTAACTTTAGCAAAATAAAATATTACGTTTTAAAATAGTGTGTAATATTGTTTATTTTATTGTAATGTAATAAAATAACTTTATTGAAACTTATTGAATAGATTATATTAAAATTTTAAAAATACTTCTTTTTCAAATTACCGAGGCTACTAAAATGTTCCCAGAGCCTTGAATTAATTTCGAGGTTACATAAAAAACTATGTTCCGAGTAAATTAAATTTATTCTAAATTACATAGTTATATCGCATCATTTCATAAGTGGTTTAATTTCGTAAAGTTTTTAATTATCAAGGTTTATAAGCAAAAAATAAAGGATCGAGCGAGTTTGATACTTATATGCAACCGTATTGAAATGATTATTATTGTTAAATACTTGTTTAAATTGTATTAAATAAAATTATAGCTTATAAAGCTTTTTATTAAATTGAAATAAAAATAAAACGAGAGTCTATAGAGTGGTATTAAAAATACTAACTACCAAACAATAGTCACACAGCCGCATTGTGGAACACTCTGTCCTCAGCGGTATTACCAAACGTTTACGACTTAGGGGCCTTCAAGAAAAGAGTGTACTCCTCCCTCAAAGGCCGGCAACACATCTGCGGTTCCTCTGGTGTTGCAGATGTCCGTGGTCATCGGACCAATTTATTTTGTTGATCCGCTGCTCGTTTGCCCCCTTCTCATATAAAAAAAATCCAAAAAAGTAACGTCAAACCTTTTACTACTATTTTTTTCCATACAACTAGTAAAAGGTCTATTTAAATCTTTTAAAGCCTATTCATAGCAACTGACTGAACTTTGTCAAAGCTACACATTAGATGTCGTAACGAACAGTTGATATTTAAAATGTCGTAATCATAAATCTTATGTGAACGTATAAAAGCGTTTGCGACACCAAAGTTATGTCGGTTTAGTTTTAAATGACAACACACCCAGGCTTAGGGATAGGCCCTAATTTTTCCTTTCGTAACGTACGAGTACTAGCTTATACTATTATGTGACCTTATTTATTCTAGCGTGATTTTTACTACAATAACTTTCGCATTGTAGTTTTTTATATTATAAAATGGCAAACGAGCAAGAGTCCACCTGGGTTCGCTGAAATAGCGAAGCGACCGCTGCCCATAGACATCTGGAATTGCAGATGCATTGCCTACAATGGTAGATTAATGAATCTACGGAGGAGGAGACGCACAGCAAGAGGATAATTCCTCTTTTCATACGTCCCCCCCTGCCGTATCCACTTCCCCTTCCCATCATTTCCTTAAAAGAAAAGGATAGGAAGGGAAAGTGGAATAAAATTAGGCCATTAGATAAAAATAATACGTAAAATTATCAAAAGTAAGTTTGTTAATATTCTCCAATACCACTGCTATTACGGATGTCTATGAGTGTATTCCCGCTGCTCGGTTGCACCCCAATTTTATAAAAAGCCAGTAGCAAATTACATTTTATATATAATTATTAATTATATATAATTGACATTGGTTATTTTAATCTACCAAGTGATTTACAATACTGGCCAAAATATTGCTATCAGGTAAACGACCTTTAAATTATTCCATAGATTAAAAATCTCGTCTCTAATCGAATAGTTAATTTAAAAAAAAGACGCTGTTACTCGTGTTTGCACGTGGCTCGTGGCTGTATACAGGAAAAACCGCGTGTAAATATTTATAGATTGGAATTAGTGTTTTTTTATATAGTAGGTATAGTTCATCGTAAACCATCTAATCATCTAAGAAAATTATTTTTACAATAAATATATAAAATTCCATCTCTCATAGAATTGTGTCTTTTAACTTAATTTCCTAACCTTAAGCCTTGCTCGCACCAGGATAGTATTTTAGTCGAGTAGCAAGTAGCATTTATCCGAACAAAGCATTTACTGTTCGGACTCGTTTAAGCCTATAGCACTAGGGTAGTAATTTAGTAAATAAACGTGCCAGAACAGGAACATTGGAATAGAATAGATTAGTAAATCCTTTGTTCGGATACTTGTTATTTGCTACTCGACTAAAATACTATCCTAGAGCGTGCAAGGCTCTAAGCAGAAGCAAAATATCCGTTTTTATCACGAACTCGGTCTAATGAAGCCGTAGAGTCTAGGAATAGCATTTAAATGCGAATTCCGTTATTTTGCAGATGGCGGGAGCGTCTCGGGCGCCGTGTGTGGAATTAAACGATGGAAATCTAATGCCGATCGTTGCCCTGGGGACCGGTAGGGGCACCGCCAAGGAGGTAACTATTATTGTATACAAACTTTATGGTGGCTCGCGACAAGCAATCACAATTTATAATGCCTTATCCTTATCCTTACATAGTATAAAACAATAACGTTTTTTTATGTTTGTCTCTATATATTAAGCTTAAATCTTTAAAACTGCGTAACGGATTTTGATGCGGTTTTTTTTAATAGATAGATTGATTCATAAGGAAGGTTTATATGTATAACTAGCGACCCGCCCTGTCGCCGCTGTTATATACAACGTTTACAGTTTTTCTGTAGTGTTTTTAGTATTAACTTTGCACCCGTGCGTAGCCGGGGCGGGTCGCTAGTTAGTAATAAAAAATAATGGATACAGAGAGAGATTTATAATAAATGCTTAAATGAGTGAGAGATATAGTAGATAAGAGCTAATGAGAGAGAGCGAGTTTTCTCTATCTGTACTGCTATTTGCGAAGTGATGCGTTCAGTTAACTGCGAGCATTCATAATAATTGAATATTGAAATACAATACGCATAATAAACAAAAATGCACTCAAGCATAGCTTTACGTATGAATCATGATCAGCATGCAGCATACTGTATTTATACTTACTTAAAGTACTAGAACTTATGTAGTAGTTCGACCCATGATGGGCTCCATTTTCCTTCACTCTAAGACTAGCGCGTATTTTGCGTGACTACACACATATCTTTGAATTCCTTCGCCGATATGTGCAGGTTGCATCACGATGTTTTCCTTCGCCGTAACAGGGTCGGATTAATACTCGTATGTTATTAATCCGAAAAACGGTATAAAGTACTTCGATAAACGAGGACCAATAAGTCGTCGATTATACGATACTAGAGGACTCTCAGAACTAAATAAGATAGACCAAGGGTCTCATTGGACCAAACTATTTACCACAAGAAGTACCAGGAACAAGGATGCTCTGTATTTTGGAATAAATTTTATGAATGTACCAAACGTAGAAAGTACAGCAGTAATAACGCTGATTTTCGTTTCGGAATAAAGCAGATAGATTAGGTATTTACTATCTTCTTCTACTTTCTCGCAGACTGGGTCTCGGAAAACAGCTAGTAATTTTGCATTTGAACACTTTTATGTGCCGTCGATTTGATGTTTTATTTTCTTTATAGAATGAATCAGTAGATGAAGTGCGGAAGTCCGTATTCTGGGCTCTGGAGGCGGGATACCGGCACATCGACACCGCCGCTGTCTATGAAGATGAGGAACAAGTCGGACAAGGCATAGCTGAGGCGATACAGAAGAATATCGTCACTAGAGAAGATATATTTGTTACCACAAAGGTAAGGGATATCCCATTTTCCTTAGTAATTGTGCCTAGCCACTCCAGTGTCCTTTTCCGTATATTAAACATTTAGTAGTATTTTGGTTTTTGACCTCGTATTTGAACTTTGATGATTTTTGGATAAATGAAGTGCAGAAAGATTTATCCACGACTGAGTTGAAATGGATCGGAACTTGTATTTAATTTCATGATTCAAAACTCACTTTTGGAAGTTACGCTTCCCTTATTAATTAGTAATTCTTCTCCTGAAACACTAGTACAAAAACATGTTAATATCTCACTCAGTCTCTACAAAGAAAATAGAGACGAATATAATTTCGTTCATCTGGGGTTTACCCAAAGTACATGCGCTACAAAGCGATTCGATATCGATCATCAAAAATGTATGGACAATGACGTTCGATATCTCGCACTTGAAAAGCACTTGACTTATCTAATGTTTTGTCAGTTTCATACATTTTTGTCGATTCCATCAGCGATATTGTCAATCGAAAGGTACCGTTAAACAGTGCCCGCGACCCCGCCGTAATACGTTTGAGGGCCGTCAGGTTTTAGTGGGCATTACGGTCACCTGCTGTGGCCGGCGAGTCCTACACTCCCGACGCCATTGCACGCCCGGCGTAGGGGTGCATAAATGATTTTCAGACATTTTTTTTTTAAAAAAAAGGGTAATCCCCCTGATCCGTTTCTGTTTTACGGCACCTATTATTATTTTTCTATTCCAGCTGTGGAACGACAAGCACCGTCGTGAACAAGTGGTGCCTGCGTTACAGGAGTCATTGAGGAAACTCGGTCTGACTTACGTCGACCTCTTTCTAATACATTTCCCCGTCGCTACTAAAGTAAGTATGAATAAGTTAGTGTTTCGTATAAGTCCTACGATAAAAGTAATTAGTAACTAGGAGAGCAGGAATGAATTGGACTAAATAACTCAATTTTGATGGAGGAAATATCATCCTACATATTGTTCTTAAGAAACGGAATTCTTACCACGATTTTAGTCGTCGACGTGGTCGTCGAAAAATCACAAAAGTTTAAAGTTATACTCGTATATCACCCTACATTTCTATGTCGGGCTATGTCAAAGATTGTTGTGCCTAATTTTCTTGAAATCTTTTGTTTTTGTGATCGATTAAATCAAGTTTGATCTAATTTCGATGCGCAGTTTAAAGCCAGTTACAGACGTTATTAAATACATTTTTTTAGTTTACAATTAAATTCTATGCTATTTTAGGAAGACGGTACAGGTGATTCTTTGGACTATTTGGAAACTTGGAGGGGTATGGAGGACGCGAAACAACTCGGTCTGGTCAAGTCCATCGGTGTCTCCAACTTTAATATCGAACAGTTGCAGAGATTGATGGCTAATAGTTACACCAAACCTGTTGTTAATGAAGTTGAGGTTAGTATAAGGAATTCCTTAATTTATTTAAGGAAATTTTACAAGGGGTAACGCGTTGTCGATGCTCGAAGGACCAACTATATTTGTTGGTCCTTCGAGCTTCTTTGGTCCTTCGTTGTTTGTAATAATTTTACGTTCATATCTATGGTAGATAAATAAATACTCAGTGCTATTTATTAATTACGCATATTATGTTTAATCTACATATTACAAAGCAAGCAATTGAATAAATAAAATTTGTAATACCGGGAAGTAGACGTCATAATGAAAACAAATTATAACAGCAATGCTTTAAGAATTACTTTATTCAGTAAAATCCAGTTTATTTATTTTTTGCTACGTTAAAATAGTAATGTGCCGGACATAAAATACCTATTTAATATTAATTTTTAGGTTACTTTGGTTTTGTATACGAACAAAGCAAAAACTAACAAATGATTTTATTACATTATTTCACGATATAAAGTTTTTTACTACATTACATTTGGTCACGTACACTGGACTAGAGTTGGCACATCGGATAGAAAAGTATTCTATTTACTTACGTGCCAAGTCAACGCGTCAAATTAGTAAAGAATGTTTCTTTCTACAGACCAGTCCGACGTTCACTCAAGAGTCGATGGTGGCGTTCTGCAGACAGAACGGCATCGTGGTGATGGGCTACAGTCCATTCGGATTCTTTGTCGGCAGACAGAGTAGTATGAAACTTGACAGATCAGCACTTTATCAAATCGCTGAGAAATACCACAAATCTTACGGTCAAGTTATATTGAGATATTTGGTAAGTTTCTAACTCTTACTTAATATTATAAATGCGGAAGTTTTGATGCATGAATGCTTGATGGTATCTCCAGGGGGCTACGCAAAGTATCTTTCGATTGGCGATATTGCTGATGGAATCGACAAAAATGTATGAAACTGATAATAAAGTTTCTATATTTCACACGTGACAAGGACATGACTTATCGAATGACAATGTCAGTTTCATACAGTTTTGATATTCGCTATCGAATCGCTTTGTAGCGAATTTACTCTGAGTAACCCCCCTTACGGGTGCCCGTTGAAGGCATAAATGTTAAATACAGTCTGGAAGAACACAGACATACACTATTTGCGAAGTTTTTTTTTCGCGCGGGCGGAGTAGTGGGTCACAGCTAGTTTACTATCAATTTGATTGGAAAGAAATAGGATACTGTGGTTAATTAATGAATGATTTCAATGTTTAAAAAGATGATTGTGAAGATTGTTTTTTCCACAGAGAATGAGATGTCTCTGCGAAAATAGCTTTTTTTTAATATTGTAAAGTGGCAAACGAGCGAGCGGCCACCTGAATTCGCTGAAATAGCGAAGGGACCGCTGCCCATAGACTTCTGCAATTGCAGATGCGTTGCCTAGCCTTAATCTACGGAGGAGGCTACGCACAGAAAAAGGACAATACCTTTTTCTATGCGTCCCCTCCCCCACCAAATCCACTTCCCCTTCCCATCATTTCCTTGTAAGAAAAAGATGGGAAGGGGAAGTGGACTAAAAATAGGCCTCCGACACCACACTCATTAGACGAAACACGGAATTGCTTCCATTTCACGTCTGTCTTAAGGTGTAAAAGCTACTAGCTTCCATAAACTTTGAATAGCATTATACTGATTTCTTTTTAATTTTCAGATCGAACGTGGTGTAGTTCCGATACCGAAGTCAACGAACCAGAAGAGAATAGCACAGAACATTGATTTGTTCGACTTCAGTTTGACAGAACAAGAGGTGGCAGTCATCAGTAGTTACAACACTAACAAGAGGGTCATTGACTTCGATGATTTAAAAGATCACCCATACTATCCCTTCGGACGGGAATAAACAATAAATTTAATTAATAAAAAATATAGTTTCTTAGCTGTTTGTTTAATTGATTTCATTAAAGGTGCGATTTCACGAGACGCGAAAACAAAATTATATCTCGGAAAAAAATGACAACTTAATTCGCTTCTTCGCTTTTATTTCAATATTTAAAATCAGCGCAGGGACGTCTTAGTCCGTCCCTTCTTTTACTGAGCTGTCACCTATTGCCACTTTAATAATTTTATTCCATGTAAATTAGTGTTCAGGTACTTGCCGTTGCCGCCTTATGTTGCCGTTTGCCTTCAACCGCTTTTGTCAAAATCGCACCTTAAAAGATAACTCACACTATACCGTGACGTATCCGTGACGTGTGCGATCCGTGCCCGAGCTGTAAGTGTTCATATAAAATATATGCACCTGCCAAGCCGGGTGACTGACGTAGCATGGTTAAGCTATATTTTGTAAACCCACACGTATCGGACACGACCCGGCGTCTTTTAAGATTTCTTTCTTTAAACTTTGTTTGAGCAGTTTCGCGAAGATTTATATTTATTTCTTATCTAAAATTACACATTAATAAAAAAGCTGTTTACGTAAAGCATTGTTTTTAATATAATTAATACGTAGAACTTGTTTGATAGAAGAGCTAACCGGTATTAAGTGCAATTTATACGATTAGATTAAAAAGTCGTCACTGTCGTATCGTAGAGTTTGTACAGCGAACCATGTATATATTTACTTGGCATTGGAAAAGTTCTTGAAAAGACAATATGCCCTACGTTTTTTTTTATAAGAGAAGGGGTCATACGAGAGTCTGGATCACTGAGGTTATCTTCGACGCCCATGGACATTTGCAACACTCAAGGAATCGGGAAAATCTAGTCAACAAAGCTCGAGCAATAACGTCGTTTCTCGTTTTCGCACACCGCAAGACAGGTCCTCCCGGCGCGACTATTAAAATTTTTCTGCGGTTTCCGAAAACGGGACAATTTGGCGTCCTGAAGATTGTTCCAAGGACACCGAGACACTTGACTGGAAGACGGGACACTCCCGTTCAAGACGGGAACTGGTCAAGTTAGGCAAAGATAGGCTGGCTACTTGTGTTTGGCTATTTTAGCCTGTGAGGAGAAATGAACTATATTTTCGATATTTATCGTTGATTTTTACTAAAAGCAAAACATCGTCGTAAGGCTACGTTTTAATGCGAATAGAATATTTTTAATATATTGAAAGTTATAATAGAAAATAATGATACTTATGCTTTAAATACGAACGATGCAAAAATCGTACCAATATCGTGAGTAGTAAATGGAAGAAATCATCTTTGTTTTGTTGCCAGCCAGGTTGGGTCAGTGTTATTTAGACATCGGAGGTGCAACAAACAAGATGCAAGTTTTGTATCTTATATTGTTTTTAAGCTGCAACGTAAGTTTATTTAATAATTAATGTGATTTTAATAGGCCCATTATTATTTTTTTTACATATAGGTTGGTGATATTTTGTTCGAAAATTATCCGAATAATTAAGACATCCTGTAGCTTAATATTTTTGCTTTTTTAAGAAGTAAGATGTAATTGGATTAGTATTTGTTGCGATTTTTAATAGTTTACAATTAGTTTGTTGCTTACGCGTAAAAGAAATAAATGAGGGGAACACTGGTAGAGGAAGGCCTAGGAAGAGGATTGCGTGAAAGGTGACTGAGATGACGGACAGTTCGTACTGGAGAACAAAAATCCAGTCCGCTTTATTCCGAAACGAGAATCAGTGTTATTAATGTTGTACTTTCTACGTTTGGTACTGGTACATTCATGAAATTTATTCCAAAATACAGAACATCCTTGTTCCTGGTACTTCCTATGAAACATAATTTGGTCCAATGAGACCCTGGTCTATTTTATTTAGTCCCGAGTGTCCTTCAGTATCGTATAATCGAGGATTTATTGGTCCTCGTTTATCGCAGTACTTTGTAGATTTTTTGGGAATTTGGGGGCTTACGTCGATCCATGAGTGGGATAAGGACAGGAAGATGATTAACTCTTTATTTTACAAATCAACTTAAGCGTTATGCAAAGCATAGTATGAACGGTATTTGTCCGTTTAGTAACAGATTTTCATGGCATCATTGTTGATGTCATGAAAATTTTGAGACTAAAAAAAGCTTGAAAACCCTGACTTGGCAAGTCACAATTAAAACTCTCATTATTACTAATTTTGATGAATAATTTTGTTTATGTATTTATATGGTCCCAAATTATTGTTAAAATAATAAAAGGTGCTATCATATGTATGTATTAAGAGTAATGAAAACAATATATTTTTAGATAACAAATACAAATAAAGTCATATGAGACGTAAAAATTGGTTCAATACTCTTTCTTGTTGATAACCCTTCAAACATCTGATATTATTATCAACAGAAACATGTATTAAGCTATTAATAATCTAAAAGTGTGCGTTGAACTTTGTATGTAAATGTCATATAGGAAAAGTCATAAGTTAGTTTTTTCAAAGCGTCTAAAGAAATGTTCGAAATTCTTGAACTTCCAGAAGGTAAAACATTAAAACGAAAAACCATACCAAACATAAAACGTCTGCTTCGTTGTTTATTTCAAAACTATTTAGCGAAGCTTACCCTGCTTTAATTCCAGGCTTTAACATGGTCTCTTCAAGCGCCTGTTACACTTTTAAACGACGGCAACAAGATGCCGATAGTTGCCTTAGGAACAGCGACGTCGGTAAGTCACACATGTTACCCAAACCTGAGGTGGTAACTAGTTTTATCATAATAGAAAGTATAGCCCAACATCGGGCTCTAGATATACTATTAAACTAGCCTAGTCGCCCGCGACTTCAGTCTGCTCGGAGTTCACAAAACATAGTAAGTAAGCTATGTCTTCTTCCAAACTGTGTTCTACATCTGTACCAGACACAAAGATCTGTCAAGCCTTGTTCGCACCAGGATAGTATTGTAGTTAAGTAGCAAATAGCATTTATCCGAACCAAGGATTTACTCTTCGGATTCGTTTAGGCCTAAACCTACGTACTAGGGTAGTAATTTAGTAACTAAACGTGTCCGAACAGCAACATTTTAGTAGAATAGATTAGTAAATCCTTTGTTTGGATGCTTGCTGGTTGCTGCTCGCCTAAAATACTATCCTAGTGCTTACAAGGCTTTAAGCCATTTCCGCGATACCTTCAAACAATCCATCCATCGTAACATTCGCATTTTTAATATTAGTGAGATGTCTTTGTTTCAGATTGAAGATAAACATCGTGTCCGTCAATCAGTGTACTGGGCGATTGAGGCTGGTTATAGACATATTGACACCGCTGAATTGTACAATGACGAAGACGAAGTAGGTTTAGGTATAGCTGATGCTGTAAAGAATGGTTTGGTGGCTAGAGAAGAACTGTTTATTACTACAAAGGTTAGCAAAAACGTTATTTTTAAATTAATTAATAAGAAGACGGCAAAACATAGAAGAGATATAGTGTATTGGCTATAGTCTGTGCTGTCTCTGTGTGTCTCAACCATCACTACACCACGTATGTAATCGTGTCCCACAAGTGCACCGCATCTTGTACGGATTGGCGTCTGACACGACTGTCAACATGGGGTGATGCCCGAGACACCCAGAGACAACACAGACTTCTAATACACCACAGGAGCGTACAAAAGGTTATGAATGCTTCATTAGACCGATAACACGCAAAAAATGGCCTTACGCCGAAGCAAAATTAATGCCGCTTTTATCGCGAACTTGGTCTAATGCAGCCGTAGGGTAAGAGACTTTTGCAATACAATATCATTGAGGTTCAAACACAAGCCTTGACATACGAGATTTTACTGCGAAGTCTTGGAAACAAAAATCTCTTTGCACATCCTTAAAAGAGTTTTACGTGATTTTGTTATTTTCCAGCTTTGGAACAATCACCACGCTCGAGACTCAGTGATACCCGCTTTACAAGAGTCATTGAAAAGGTTAAGTTTGAACTACGTGGATTTGTATCTCGTACATAGTCCGATAGCTACCAAGGTAAGCTGTGTAATTTGTGTAATTTATTCTAAAATAAATGTTGTTCGTGACTTCGCGTGAAAAGTTAAAGTTAAAATAATATAGCCTATGTTACTCGGGGATAATGTAGCTTTCTAACGGTGAAAGAATTTTTGAAATCAGACTAATAGCTTTCGAGTTATTTCAATATCAGCACATACACAAATACAAAGTTTCGCTATTTAAGTAAAGATAGAACATAATATGATGTAGTTATAAAAAAACATTATTTAAGATGATGTTACTAACGACACGCTCATATGATTGAGTAGTCAAATTGCAAACAAACGGAGTACACAATTTGTCTGTGACATGAATATTGTAATCTTCAGGATGATGGTACAGCTGATGATATAGATTATATAGACACATGGCGAGGAATGGAAGACGCTAAGAAGAGAGGTCTGACCAAATCCATTGGCGTTTCCAACTTTAATAGTGATCAGATTGCCAGGATTATCAGAGAATGTGACGTGAAGCCGACTGTCAATCAAATTGAGGTAATTATAAGAGAGGTAGACATATTTAATGCGAAATCACCTTGAAAGGTATAACAAATATTGAAGAGAAAGTTTAGAACAGCGCCCCTACAGAGCGTAAAGTACACCAGCAAATTTCTAAAATATCCTTGATGACGTAACACTTTCTCGCAAATATTTGTGATAAGCTTTGGTCATTGGTACCTATTTAACTAGGTGTCGTCTGCGACTCCGTCTGCGCGGAACTAAATAACATAGTAAGTGGCCTACGTGTTCTCCCAGACTATGTTTCTAATATATAAGGCGTTTCAGATACCTTTAAACAAACATCCATCAATTCTAAAACATTTATAACCAGCTGTTGTGCGCGATTTCGTCCGCGTGGAATTAAATAATATAGCCTATGTTACTCGGGGATAATGTAGCTCTCTAATGGTGAAAGAATTTTTGAAATCGGCCCAGTAGATCTTGAGTTATTTCAATAAAAACAAAAATACAAAGTTTCTCTCTTTATAATATTAGCATGATTTATTTTGTATATTTTCCAGGTCAATCCAACTTTCTCACAAGAACCTCTAATATCATACTGTCGGAGTGTGGACGTGGCCATCATGTCGTACAGTCCCTTCGGCTTCATGGTGTCGAGACGGAAACAGGACTCGTCACCCCCAAGGTTGGATGACCCGGAATTGAGCAAGATCGCACAGAAATACAAAAAGAGTACAAGTCAAATTGTTCTAAGATATTTGGTAAGTTAAAATTATTAATTACAAAAAGAGGTTTTTATTTCTTCTGTATTTACATTAGCTGTTGTGAAAGAAAACATCGTGATGCAACCTGCACATGTCGGCGAAGAAATTCAAAGATATGTGTATTCACGCAAAACGTTAACCAGAGTACTTTTCGATTAGCGATATCGCTGATGGAATAGACAAAAGTGTATGAAACTGACATTGACATTCGATAAGTCATGTGATTGTCACGTGTGAAATAACAAACGTCGTTTTTTGTTTCATACATTTTTGACGTTCGCTATAGAATCGCTTCGGGTAACGCCCCTGTTGAGTTTCAAAATAGCTTTTTTTCTTTACTTTAATATTTGTGTTTTGTTTTCAATTTTGCAGATAGATCTTGGAACCACACCGATACCTAAATCAACCAACAAAGATCGTATAGTTCAGAATATTGATATTTTCGACTTTAATTTAACTGAGGAAGAAATTACTACTATTAAGAAGTTTAATAAGAATACAAGAGTTATTGATCTGATTATGTTTAAAGATCATCCTTATTATCCTTTTGATAAGCCTTAATTTTATTAATAGTTTCACAATAACACAGTTTTTTTTATAATACATTGTGGCAAACGAGCAAGTGGCCACCATGATTCGCTGAAAAATCCAAAGCGACCGCTGCCCATAGACATCTGCAATTGCAGATGCGTTACCTACCCTTAACCCTTAACCCTCAATCCCTTACCCGCACAGCACGAGGATAATACGCTCTTAGGTGAAGGAAAACATCGTGATGCCTGCACATATCGGCGAAGAAATTAAAAGATATGTGTATTCACGCAAAATATGCGCTAGTCGTGAGTTGCGGAAAATGGAGCCCATCATGGGTCGAAACCCTTTAACCTTTACCACGTCCTATGTTCTTCAAAGCCGGCTACAAACGTTCAATTTACGCGTCAATTTGAACTGCAAAGTCGAACTAGTTCTCAGTTTTGTCTACACAAGTCAGTTTTACCTGTTCAGTCAAACTGTGCAGTTGAACCTGAGTGTCTGTAGCCGGCTTAAGATAAAATTCTTTGAATTTATTCACTAAAATGTTATATAATGTACTTAGTGATTGTAATTTATTTATGAAAATTACGAAGACTTAACTATTTATACAAATGTCTGATATTCAAAATAAAACAATACCAAATAATATCTTAGTGTATTTATTTAAATCATATAATAATTACCATTTACGTCACATAATATAAAAACATTTAGCCTCAAAATGTTATTTAATAAAATTTTACAGGCATACGATATTATTATTAATAAATTCTAAATTATTTTACACTATATTATTATGTCTAAATCTTAAAAAAAATATCCGTTTTTTCTATTATAGGATTGGTTTTACTATATATTTTTTTTTTTTTTACAAAATGTTTTTAATAGTTTTTAAATCCTTTGCGTAGTGATAGTGTGATAATTTTTAAAATCTATTCTATATTTTTTTAGCACAACCTTAATTATGATAAACAATATTCCTAAAATTGAACTAACATTAAATTAATCAATAGCCAGTTGCCTGAAGGAGCCGTCTATACCAAAAAGTTCATCGTAATTAGTCGGTTTGCCCGGTCTGAGAGATTCATTGGCTTTCACTGTGTCTTGGGCTTTGAACCAATCACGGTATTCCATTAGTTTTTGAGTCCATTGATCTGAAATAAAATGAACTATGTAGTTTCAGTAAAAATAAAAACAGAAGCACATCTAAAAAAACAAATAGTTTTGTTTTATTTAAATAAGCGCCAATGGTGTAATGGTTTGTGGCACGGGCTGCCGAAATTCGATTATCGTCGTGAACCATATCTTGACAAGCTTTTTCAAGCTTACCTGGAATGGTTGAAAGGAATATTAGTAAATTAACAAAAATCTACTAATATTTTTATAAAAAAAATAGTTATGGAAACGCATCATCATCAGCCTTTGTCTGCCAACTGCTGGACATATTCCTTCCTAAACACCTTCCTTAGGGTGCGGTCCTCCGCCATCATTCTTTCTGTGGAACCGCATGAAGATGTTTAATAGTACTTTACCTTGAAGCTGTTCCATAGTGCCGCATTGACCGCCGTATTCTTCAGGTAACATCTCTTGAGGAACGTATTTGTACAAATCCTTCAACTCTTTGTGTATAAATATCTGGAAGAATATGGTATTTTTATTAAAAAAAGAAATTCCGTAAATAGATATAGAAAAGAGGTAAACGAGCAGCGGGAACATCGAGATCTTTACACGACAGACATCTGCAATACCAGAGGAACCACAGATGATTAATGGGTGATGTGATTTTATTCCACTTTCCCTTCCTATCCTTTTCCTATAAAGAAATTATGGGAAGGGGAAGTGGATTTTCCGGAGGAGACGATGCTTAGGAAGAGTGATTATCCTCTTGCTGTGCGTCTCCTCCTCGGACGATTAAGGGCAGGCAACACATCTGCAATTGCAGATTTTTATTGGCAGAGGTCGCTTTGCTATTTCAGCGACTCCAGGTGGCCGCTGGCTCGTTTGCCACTTTGTAATATAAAAAAAAATGCGTTGCTGGCTAGGTTTCGTATAGGATGGTTAGTTTTTTTCGGTGTCCGTGCTTAACTTACCCTCTTCCTGATCTTCTCCTTCAGGAACGGCTTTACAAAGGTGATAAATCTTTCAACGATAGGTGAAGTATTGATAATGTGCACTTCCTTTAATTTCACTGGATATGCCTCCTGAAGAAAGTAAGAAAAAAGTGGCGGTTAGATGAAATAAAATAGAAAAAGACAGTTATAATACTATGTATTTTCAATATTACCTGTACACAGATCATGAACTTTTTAATAATGGTAGGCGAGAGTCTCGCGAGCAGACTGGGGCCGAGCACCGCCGCGTCCAGCACGTAGATGTCACCAGCCACGCCTTGCACTTCCTCCACTAGACGCACGTCGCCCACCATCAACGCCAGTTTCAACGTGTCTGT
This sequence comes from Papilio dardanus tibullus, assembly GCA_013186455.1. Lineage (NCBI taxonomy): Eukaryota > Metazoa > Arthropoda > Insecta > Lepidoptera > Papilionidae > Papilio > Papilio dardanus. Next base: position 82,873 of record QDHC01000137.1, on the reverse strand, counting down.
GATCTGCTGACCGTCCAGACTCGGGTGGACACCTGGACATAGATACAAGTTAATTTAAAAAAAGAATATGACAAAAAAAGGCCCAAGACAAGAGCAACCCTACAGCGGAGCATCCGTGAGTACGATACAGCACTTGACATCTCAATCGGCTGCCGAAACATTAGGGCACGGAATATAATTTGCTTTAAATTCAACTCTGCAATTATCGCCCAATAACCACTTAAACTAAAAAAATTGGGATAAAAAAATGGTCCTTCGAGCCGGAAAATGATGATCATTGACTAGTCACTATTCAAAATCGGTCCAGGTATTAGGATTCCATGATACAAGTTTGGAGTTCTGAATATGCTGGCCTCATTTAAATCAATAGGCTATTTTTAGTAAAGAAGGGTCATAAGATGTTTGAGAAAGATTACTTCTCGACGATTTATTTCTCTTTTTAATTTTTGAGACCAATTCATTTGAATTAAAGTAACTTAAGCATCACTTCTAGTGATGTACCATGTCACGAATAAGGAAGAACTACACGCGTTTGATTTGTTCTTTATGTTAATTTTGTACGTGGACTGAGTTATAATAAATACATAGAAATAACTTAAACAAAGGCAATGTATAAAATTAGTATATACCACTCAATTGTTATGTTGAACTGAATACAACATTTTAAAAGTTTTAGTACTATACTAGGAAAACTTTATACTTATAACTTTGTTTTTTTTTAAATATGTTAATAATTGAGGCAGTGTAGTCTATGAGGATTAATATGACACCAAAAAAGTATCAAATTCCATTAATTTAACATTGTGTACATAAATGTGTGGCAAGGTGACAAAAAAGTTTTTTTTTAAGTTTATTAAATATTTTGAATTTATTTTATTTTTTTCTGAGTCCTTGGAAGGTGTCCATTGGTCCTAAAATTATCCATTCCCTGCGGGACACCCTGTATATCTATTGTAGATAAAAGATAATGTTTATCTATACAAATGTTTGATACATTTATTATTTCATGTAAGTAAAGTGGTTCATCGTAACGCATTGATTTTTGTGCATTAAGGTGGGTTTCCACTATTTAAATAGTCATATCGTTATCTTTTTTCTAGCGAATGATATATGTTTTGTACAGCAGTGAAAATCAATGGTTATGCTCTTTTAATTGGTGGATATTTATGTTGAACGAAGAACTTACCTCGACATATTGTGACTCTTCTGCCATTTGGAGTCACTCCAGGGAGAGGAGGTCCTTGCCTAAAATATAAAACAACATAAATTAAAATTATTGTTCGAGAAACATTAATATATCAAAATAAATGTACTTGTGTAAGAAATATTTTAATTTTCTTTCTAAATCATTTGCCTACTTTGAAACTGTAACATGAATCTATATTTTCTTTAAATGCATGTACTTACTTATTATCGATTTATAAATCTTGGAAATAATAATAGAAATTAGGATTAGGAATATAATATCTATGGGAGTTTACAATATCCCAACATACCCCTAAAATCAATAAGTACTGTTGGGACAAATATGGACAAAATAAAACCACTTCTCTCTAGTCCAATGCAAAAAGTCATGTCTAGTGATTGTTTACACAATCAGTTATTGCTGTATTACGCAGGCGGACGATCACGACACAGTGACCTTGAGCTGGCCAAGGCTGATTACGTCACAACTTGGGAAATACAACTTAAATGCTAAAGCAATTATTGCGAGATTCGCTTGACAATACTACCAGAGTGATTCTTAATTCTTCGTCTGTTTACATTGTAGGAAATATTTACTTTAACAAATCGATAACTATTCACACTAGGTAAACCTAGTCTGATTATAAACAGTAAAATTTCAAAATTAGACGGTGACAAAGACATCTTCCGTGTGACTGTAGTGTAATTACTAGGACAAGATAGGCAAGGAAATACACTTACAGGATGTCACAAAACGACTATACGACAAATGACAAAGAAATTTGTACCCGTTGATGTATTTTTGATCACCTGTATAACTTATCTGTTCGTGTAATACTAAGACAACATAATACTTACAGTTTCCCATTCAATATCTCTCTAAGCTCAGGGCTGGTGGCATCCCGGTTGGCGAAGAACTCGGGGCAGGCGGCTCGCATCGTGAAGTACATGTCCAATTTCCGTTTGCACTTCTCTAGAGAGAAACTGCTGCCGCGCAGGAAAGTCAGTAGTGGCATATCCTCTGTTGTAAAAACGAATCTTTACTAATATTGTAACGAGAGAAACTTTGTATGTATTTAATATTAAAAAGTGGCAAACGAGCAAGCGGCCACCTGGATTCGCTGTAATAGCGAAGCGACCGCTGCCCATAGACATCCACAATTGCAGATGCGTTGCCTACCCTTAATCTGCGGAGGAGGAGACCCACATCAAAAGGATAATTCCTTTTCCCGTGCGTCCCCTCCCCCGGAAAATCCACTTCCCCTTCCCATCATTTCTTTATAAGAAAAGGATAGGAAGGGAAAGTGGATTAAAAGGAACGAACTGTACAGTTAAAACTGGGCGTCTGTAGCCAGCTTTAGTAAGAAGTATGATGGTTTGAAATTAATTGCTTACCCCAGTCATCAGGTAAATGCGGTTGCTTCCTCAGCCATTCTCTGATCGCCGCCAAGTCCTTGTAACGGGTGTTGACATCTTCTTTCAATTCCTCTCGAATCTTCTTTGATATTTCACCCGAAGGCTGGACTAAGAGGTCGGTTTTTAGCTTCATGTTTTACTGAAAAAAAATATTAAATTAAATTTTATTTTGATTATAATCTTACTAGACAAATTGTTCATATTACGTGCAATTTTCTGTCTATACTTTCATACAATACTAGCTGTTGTGCGCGACTTCGTCCGCATGGAATTAAATAATATAGCCTATGTTACTCGGGGATAATATAGCTTTCTAATAATGAAAGATTTTTTGAAATTGGGCCAGTAGTTCTTGAGTTATTTCAATACAAACAAAAATACAAACATTCAAAAATATTATAAAAAGTTTCTCTCTTTATAATATTAAGTATAGATTAACTGCTCTCTTTAATTGCTTACTGAGGGAGCCCCTTAGTGTAGATTACTTACACAAGATACCACTTAACAATTCTGAATACAGCTAACAGTCACGTCTTTTAAATTAATATGTTTTCGATGTGTTAATTATATCTTTATTGACCTCTAACGAAATATATTTGGCGACAATGTGTTGATAGTAATTGTGTAATTAAAAATTACATGGAATGTTTTATTACATTGTCAATTATATTCGACAAGGTTAGGCTCAAGTATTTCGAA
>QDHC01000137.1:62271-74756 GCA_013186455.1 Papilio dardanus tibullus | reverse complement strand
GTTTCGGTAACGTCAGGCGCTTTAAAAATCTCCTAAATACAACAAAATCAACGTGACATGTTTTTAAATTGCCACCAAACTACTTTATTTTAGTAAAATTTAACTGTAGCATGTACTACTCGTATATGTCTAAGAGTTTAAACAACTTAAAGAGAGATTAGACAGGCCACTAACCGAATTGATTATGTACCTATACCTAGATGTAATATGTAACCAGTCAAAAAAACATTTACTTCTTAAGATACTATAACTTAAAGAAAAAGTCTTAATCAATAGAAAGTTGACGGAAAGATCCATCAATTCCGAATAATTCATCATAATTCGTTGGCTTGCCAGGTCTGAGAGATTCATTGGCTTTGATAGATTCTTGCTTCTTGAACCATTCTGTGTAATCTTCTAATTTCTTCATCCATGCATCTGTAGAAACATTAAGTACGTCAACAATTGTAAATTTAATTTCCATTGCTTGTTACATATAGCTGGGTTAATTTAATGGTAGAACAAAGCAGCGATGTACGTGATTGTTTTCGGAGCTTTTCAAATTTCTTTGAATACAAATAATTCGGAATACAATATTAATACATGGTTCTATGTAAAACCGGCTGCAGACGTTCAGTTTTTTAAGCGTATAGTTAAAACTGACGTACAAACCTCAATTTGAAAAGTCGAACTTTACAGTTAAAACTAAACGTCTGTAGCCGGCTTAAAAGATAGTTACCATTAATTTCTTTAAGTGGTCCACAATGTCCTCCATATTCGGCTGGAAGCAAATCTTTAGGGACATACTCGTAGAGTGTGTTCAAATCTGTATGTATGAATATCTGAAATAAGTAATTTATTACATAAATTAGATTTTATTCTACGTCGTTTTCATCATCGTTACCCTGGGAGGTAAGGGGAGGGGGATCTGAGAATGCTTCGGCACTGGCTTACCGTTGAATTTCGGGACACGCTAGGTAAGGTGTATTAAATATTTACCCTGTTTTTAATTTTCTCTTTTAGAAAAGGCTTGATGATAGTGACCAGTTTGTCGACAATCGGTGACGCGTTCACCACGTGCACCTCCTTTAATTTGACTGGATACGCCTCCTGAAATTACATTAAGTTTAAGGTTCCTTCCAAACGTATGGCAATAACATAAATATTTCTTGAAGAAATACAATATATGTGAAGTCAATCCGCAGTGACCCAGCGTTATTGACTTAGGCCTAGTCGCCCCTTAGGCTCCGAATTCGGTGGAGACGTAGTGATGTGGTGATGATGATCATTAAGATTACCTGTACACAAATCAAAAACTTCTTGACCATAGCAGGAGAGAGTTTAGCGAGGTGCCTGGGTGCGAGCACGGCGGCGTCAAGCACGTACACATCGCCTCCCACGCCTTGCACCTCTTCCAGCAGTCTGACGTCACCGATCATCAGACCTAGCTTGAATAGGTCGCATAGCTCGCTTGTGTCTAGATTCTTGTCGACTCCTGAAAGTAGCAGATCAATTGAAACTGTAGTAATACAATTGATTACTTTGCATCCATTGCAATTCATAATGAAATAGACAGCTTGACAGTTTTTTGTAGAAAGTAGAAACAAAAAAAATGAGAAAATATTTCACCTCTAGCGACGCTTACACGACGGCCATTCGGAGTCAATCCTGGCAGTGGAGTTGCATACCTGGTTCGTAAAGTTAACAATATTATAGCCATCGATCGATTCATATAAATTCATAGAAAGCCAATATTAGAAGAGTATACATCTAGTATAACTCCTAAAGAAATTGAAAACCGCCGTATCATAGTCTTTATGTCAAAAATTACTCCTATGAAAGGAAATTATGAAAGGAATCCCATAAGATTCTAACCACTCGATTATCTTGTAAAGGGATCTAATCGGATCTACTTACAGTCTATTCATCAGACTGTTAAGTTCAGGTCTGGTGATGTCTCTATTGGTGAAGAATTCTGGGCAGGCGGTGCGCATCGTGAAGTACATGTCCAGCTTGCGTTTACACTTCTCCAGGGAGAAGCTGCAGCCGCGCAAGAACGTCATCATTCTGTCATCGTCTGAAATTATATTACTAGTATAAATGCGTTAATTTGGTTTTGGATGGATGAAAATTAAAATACAGGCAAAGGTAAATCAGCTGATGTCGAATCGAAATTCAATAAAGGTTATAAATAAAGACTTTTACTTCGAAAGTACTTTTTTAGATAACTATACATACAGTAGAAAGTGGATAAGCGATTTTCTAAGGGACCGCGATATTAGTCTCGCTTATAGAGGTTTCTTCTAATCCGAGTTTCTCGCTTATGGAGGTAGCTCGTGGAGACGTTTCTCGCATATCCAGGTCTCAATTATCCAGATTTGACTGTACTTTAATATAAGTACTGCGAACGCTTTACGTTTTAAAAGTTAATGTGTCCCCTTACCCCATTCGTCAGGTAGATGTGGTTGTTTTCTTAGCCATTCTTTAATCGCTGCGAGGTCCTGGTCACGCGTGTTGACATCCTCGTTCAGTTCCACTCTTATCTTCTTCCACAAATCACCAGTAGGCTGGATTAAAGTCGCTGATGCCATCTTGCAAAGAATATAAAAATGGTATTGATATTATGTATATCAAAGACTAAGACACGTTGAGTCCGGCTACGAATTTGTTGTCCTATCCGTTCAGCCGGCAGCCGGCGAGCGATACAATGTTATATGCTATAGCATACAGGATATTGCTTACAAGAAATTACTTTAGTACGAATGAGATGAAGGATTCTTCTATGTCGCGCTAGCAAAACGAAAAATCTAGTGCCGGTCCCCAGGGACCGTCGCCGGCCACATAGACAGTTCGCTGCCGGTCCCCAGGGACCAACGTGTTCTTTGCTCTTTATTTATTACACAAATATAGAACTAAGTCTGGAAGAAAACGTAGGCTATTAATTTAATTTTTAATTCCGTGCGAACGGAGTCACAAGCGACAGTTAGTAAGTTCATAAAAAATATTGCCTTGTAAAAAAAAAAATTAACTTATATTTTCAATTTAAAAATCATATTTATTTTATGAGAACAAAAGACTTCAACGACTTTGTGAACAAAATCATTTATTTGTTCCCCACGTGTGTTTGTTTACAATTATAATTAAATCATTTTTTACGTAACACTTTTAAAAATAAGTATATTTTTTATATAAAAATCTTCGAATGAGATAAAAGTTACATTTCATTGTATTCAGACATTAAAAACAAATACTTAAATAACATGATTTGATTAAAAAAAAAGTTTTTTTCAACTTATTTTTATGAGAACCTGACTTTGCATCATTAGAGCTAAGTCATATTTCAACCTTTAAATAATTATTCTTTTTTGTGACATTGTAATTTAAATTTAATAAAAAGACGTTCAAGGTAATCTTGTCTCATTTATGCATATACGGACGACAAATTTAATTATTATTTTTAAACAAATCACTTAAAATACATTCCTGTATCTAATTAATTAAATCATTTTTGATTGCTATCGAGTATCGAACTATTTTAAAACTCTTTAAAGTCCCTAATTTAAATCATCTTCAGATCTGTAGTGTATTGGTTATGGTCGGTGTTGTCTCTGGGAATAGATTAAAAATAAAGGCAGATGAGACATAACATATGATGATGATGATGTCTTGTTTATGGCTCCCCCTTAGCGGATTGGGCCAATGACGAGTGTTTATGGTTTAGTTCTGGCTTGAGAGAGACTGGCAACTTTACTCTGCTATTTTTATATCGAAGAAGCCTCGTGAGTGTACAAGTAGTAAAAAGATTTTGAATAATGAGTTTACCTGTCTCTGTTGATTAACCTAGGAAAAAAACATACACAAACATATACATATTGTTAGTAGGTTAAGAGACGCACAGCTTATATAAACATAACATATGTCATAATGACAGCGACTGTGACACATTAGAACGAAATATACGTAACGTGACAATGACAGTGACATAGATGTTTGGTCGCTTTCTCCGTATGCGATTTTGTTTGTTTGTGTCTTGAAATAAGACCCAAATAAATGTGATAATCGGTGACCTAATTTTTCATACGTCCTAGGCAAAAGCTTGAGACATGTTGTTACTGGTTTACAACCGTAAAGTGATGCACACACAATATACGTATGACGTAGTCTAAGGCATGTTTTGTCCCTCAACCGTATACCCTATTGCTACTTCTATATCTTTCTCTTTCTACGTCTGTGGGTTACTGGGGCATCACGTCGCGTCGTGTTGACAGTCGTGACAGACACCATGCTCAGCATGAGGCGGTGCACGTGTTGGGTACGATTATATACGTGGTGTTGTGATGGTTGTGACACCCATAGACAACCAGACCATTGCCAATGCACTACAGGTTCTATTTTCAAACTCATTAAAGTCCCAAATTATAATGATCTTTAGAACGATTCACGCCCAGCTACTTTCAATGACAAGGCGTTAGTTATTGCCCATTAATTTTTAAAACGTCTCTTATGTAATTAGGGTAAATATATAAATAAGATAGCCTAAAAACTTATTAAGCAATATCTCTGTATACTTAACGAGATAGACAAATATTTTACGTAGTTATTCAAAACATAAAACATTAGACTAAACTTCGCTAAACGCAACGACAAAAAGCATTCGTCAAACTTCAATGGTTGTACAAATAGGAAGATTGACCTTGAGGTCACAATGACTTGACGTACCATGTCCATAATTGTCTACATTATGGTTTAAAACAATACACGAGGCAAATTAAATTTACACATGTGTAGTTGAATCTATAGGTATACTTTTAATAAAATTGCTCTGTTCTATGTTTGTTATTTTATAAGAGACTAGCTGTTGTGCGTGACTTCGTCCACGTGGAATTAAATAATATAGCCTATGTTACTCGGGGATAATATAGCTTTCTAATAGTGAAAGAATTTTTTTAATTGACCCAGTAGTTCTTGAGTTATTTCAACACAAACAAAAATACAAAGTTTCTCTCTTTATAATAGTAGTATAGAAGAGGGCAAACGAGCGACTGGATCACCGAGGTGTTCTTCGACGGTCATGGACATTTGCAACACTCGAGGAACCGCAGATGCGTTGCCGGTTTTTAAGAAATAGATAGGCTCGCTTCTTGAAGGCATCGAAAGTATGGAATATAATATCGAAAGATTTTTTTTTCTTTTGGCGTACGTGATAGCGTATTTTTTTACCTAAAAAGAATGATTATTTTTTTAATTTTTTCGCTGTCTGTCCGCAAGCCGTGTTTGTTCCGGGTAAACTACGAAACGGCGGAGGCGATTTTTGTGGGACTTTTACGGGAAAGTAGGTTATGTATGCGGGCGTATTATAGGTTATTTTTTAAAGTCCGGACGAAGTCGCGTGAGACCGCACGTTTATATACATGTAATAACTTTGTCTTGAACTAGAATTATTATTGATAATTGTGTTATGGTTTCTAATATGGTTTTACGTGTTTGTAATATTCACGGTCATAACCTAAAGGGGTGAGCAGAGATTATAGATTTTCTTTAATCGTTATACTGACTTACTTATATCGCTTTGTACTTATCCATACATCCATAAGACTATGAAAGTTATTGGTTAGGTAGAGGAGATTTGACAAAATTATATTGATAAATTTAAAAATTATGTGATCAATTAAAACAATTTTTTTAGTAATTACGTATACAAATCTATTGAAGAAATGTTAAAATCTTCAGTTGTTAGTTAATAAAAAATAATAACCCTTATTAAAAAATAATAATCGTCAATGTATAAACAGCTATTAGTCAATCAAAGTTAATTCCTATAATCGAAGGGAAAAACTAGTAATTCAGGAAAACGGTAGAGTAACCACTTTTACTTCAACTATTACGAAACTAGAATAATTGCGTAACAAAAATAAATAAATAAAGAATACTTACCTATTCAATAAGTACCAAACACTATTATTAATTTATTAAATTATTAATAATTAACGTATTTATTAGAAGTATTAAAAGCATGCACTTCCTTCGAGGACTCAAACCTTACTAAACGCCTTTAGCAAACCACAAACCGTCTTAAGCAATCTTGTAGTTGACTGTACCTAAAAATGGATTACAACATTGTTGTCTATTGAGACATTTTGCAACGCAGTGTACTTGATTGTTTTTGTTTCAATTATCTAATATTATAAAATTGTTATAAAATACAAAGGAGTTTCTAAAGCAGTTAATTTTAAATTAAGAACGTATGACTGGTTTACACTTTATCTTGTACTAGCTGCCGCCCGCGACTTCGTCTGCGTGGAACTTGAAAAAACATAGTAAGTAGCCTAAGTGTTCTTCAAGACAAACATCCATCCATAGTAACTTTCGCAAAACATTAGTAAGTTTAGTTTGACGGTATTAATAGATAGTAGAAGATAAAATACTTTACTGTTAATTCTTGTTTTTTTTTATATGAGAAGAGGGCAAACGAGCAGCGGATCACCTAAGTTAGTTGACACCTGCAACGCCAGAGGAACCGCAGATATGTTGCCGTCCTTTGAGGGAGGAGTACGCTCTTTTCTTGAAGGCCCTAAGTTTAATTAGTTAAATAATATGACCGAAGCCAGGGTGGCGTATATCTAGTCCCATTCTATACTATTGTATGTTATACTCGTATTTATTGAATAAATTAACTGTTTTCTTCGATTTTTTCGTTCTATTTCATTGTAAAATTAGTACACAAAGTCGGTATTGCGTTACCTTCCTATTGCCGCCATTTCATCGCTCTGATTCATCCATTTTGTTGGTCATTCGGTTACGTTGCGTGTCCAAATAACAAGCTTATTGAATTTCTTTTTTTCTAACCTCATCGGTTATATAATTTACTTTTCACTGTGATAAATTTTCAATCGCCAATAGCCTAATGGTTTGGGGTACGGACTGAAGAGCTAGAGGTCGTGGGTTCGAATCCCGACTCAACTGTTGACGTGAACCATATCCTAACACAATTTTTTTCAAGCTTACTTGGAATTATTAAAGGAAATATAAGTAAATTCACAAAAATCTACTAATATTCTTATAATAGACAAATAAAATAAGGGTATAAAGGATCAAAATGGTTTTATAATTATCATTGGAAATCTATATTAGATTTTTAACCATTTTTGTTTTTAATCGTATTTTGAGTCGTAATGTAATCGTAGTTTGTTATTAAAATCAATCTAAAGATCAATAGCAATCGGAAGACGTGATGTATTATTTTTAGGGCATTCAATTATTTTTTGTAGTTTATTGGAGACACGAAGAAAGAAATAAAACGCATAAATAAAAAGAAATAACTTTATTTAGAAAATGCTTTAAACAATAACAATAATATTTTAATCAACAAGCACGTAAGCATTACACTTTGGTTGACAAAAGCATTTGGTATTAACTTACCAATAATGGTAAAAAGAAGCGACAGAAAATAAACCGACAAAATTAAAATGCCACTATTTATTTAAAGACATTCATATGTCATATATGAGATCTTAATTTATATACATATCCGACGTAAACAGTTGTATCTGTACTAAAATTGTAGATACACATATTTACGTCGTATCTAATCAATGACCAGCTGACGGAAGGAGCCGTCGATGCCGAAGAGTTCATCGTAGTTAGTCGGCTTGCCGGGCCTGAGGGCCTCGTTCGCTTTGTAATTCTCCTGTTCCGTAAACCAACCTTTGTATTCAGCTAATTTCTTCACCCATGCATCTAAAAGCGACATATATTTTATAGATTCATATAAAAGCACAAAGCAAAGTTATTATGAACTCTGATTATGGTAATAAGTATTGTATAAGAGACAATTTGAGGTCTCCAACGTAAACGCGCGTATCTGGAGGGTAACCCAACGTATCTTTTGATTGAGAATATCGCTGATGGAATCGACAAACGTGTATGAATTTGACAATGACATTCGATAAGTCGTGTACTCATCACGTGTGAGATATCGAACGTCATTGTCAGTTCCATACATTTTGCATATACTTTGGGTTACCCTGTTGTTTTTATAAATTACTATTACACTATTACACGTTTGTTAAAGCAAAACAAGTAAATACATTATGTTAATTTGATTTTTTTAATGATTTCGTCGGATACTCACTATGTAGTTCGTCCATGGGCCCAGCGTTGCCGCCGTACTCGGCAGGCATCATTTCCTTTGGTATATGTTTGTACAGCTCGTTGGTGTCCGAATGAAGGAAGATCTAAAAGAAAAAAAATAACTCCATAATACTTCGTAATTCGTGTTGGTAAAATATTTTTCTAGATAATTTTAGTGGAACGTCAATAAAATTTTACGAAGTACTATATGATTTTTATTATTACGTCCATTGTATTTACCCTGTCTCTGATCTTTTCCTTGATGAAAGGTTTGACGAAGTTTACAATTTTGTCCACCAGGGGAGAGACGTTGATGACGTGTATTTGCTTCAATTTGACAGGGTAAGCTTCCTGAAAGAAAATAAGAAATCAAATCAACTACATTCATGTATTGTTAGAAGAATTTTTCTGAAGATATTACGGAGTATTACTACCAATTTGCTTCTGAACTCCTAGTACTTAGTAGTAGTAGTAGTGGGAGCTACGAGTATGTTTCCTCTTCACGACTGGCGCCTATTTAGCGTGAGGGCAGGTCCTGGATCACTCCAGCCAACCCAGCTCTCCAAATGTTATCCATGAGTACCAAACCATACATTAACTAACCTGTACACAGACTAGGAACTTCTTCACCAGCGTCGGTGTGAACTTGGCGAAGTGCGTCGGGGTGGCGACCGACGCGTCCAGGACGTAAATGTCTCCTGCCACACCCTCCTTCTCTTCAGCCAGTCTGACGTCACCCAGCATCAGCGCCAGCTTGAATGCATCCGCTACGTTCGGCGTCTGAGCGTCTTTGTCCACACCTATGGTAGTAAGCGTTAATTAACAAATCAAGGACATATTTTCGGGAACAATATCTAAAATTCAAGCTTAGTTGGAATCTGAAGACTCTGGTAATTAGTTTACTTTTTTTTTTTCGAGGGGGAAATCTTTAAAAGATATTCTGCCTTGTGGAGGGAAGACAGGGTTATGTGGGGTTCGATCTACTAAAACTTCCCCGGTGTCCGCTCTCGAGTGCGATCTAAGAGGATTCCATTCTCTTCGTGGAACTCACTGGAATCCAATTAGTTTACTAGCAGGGCCTTGATGCTCCTCTCCAAATAGGCTAGTTGGTAGTCAGGGGGAATACCCAAAGTGCATGCGCTACAAAGCGATAAGATAGCGAACATTAAAAATGTATAAAAATGACATTGACGTTCGATTACTTAAAGGTGACAAGCACGGGGTATTCATACATTTTTGACGTTTGCTATAGATTTGCTTCGTAGCGTATGTCCTTTAAGCAACCCTACTGTTTCTGTACCACATTATCTCTGGCGAAATGATTTAAAATTACATTAATTTTAATTGACATACCTCTCATGAGGATTACACGTCGACCGTCTGGAGTGAGACCTGGTAACGGCGGCATTTGACTGTAAATCAATTAAAAAATAAATATGCATGAAGTATGTGGTATCTATACTAATATTTAAAGAGATAAACTTTGTATTTTTGTATGTATTGAAATAACTCAAAAAAACTACTCGGCCGATTTCAAGAATTCTTTCACCGTTAAGCCTTGTTCGCACTAGGATAATATTTTAGTCGAGTAGCAAGTAGCATTTATCCGAACAAAGGATACTACTGTACGGACTCGTTTAAGCCTAAACCTACGCACTAGGATAGTATTTTAGTAACTAAACGTGTCCGAACAGCAACATATTAGTAGAGTAGATTAGGAAATCCTTTGTTTGGATATTGCTACTTGCTACTCGACTAAAATATTATCCTGGTCGTACAAGGCTTTAGAAAGCTACATTATCCCCAGGTAACATAGACTATATTTTTTTAATAAACCGTTGCTCTTGACTTAGTCCGTGCGAAGGACGAAGTCACGAGCAACGCTTTAGTATTTAATATTACCAATCATTTGAACACAATATTGTTGTTTCCACATAATTGATTTGAATTGTAATCATCTTTTTTAATTATTCATTCAAGTTATAAATCGTATCTTCCGCGTCGTAAAGTTTGATTGAATATTTTGCAGAATTCATTAACTTATGGTCACTGTTAATGTGTTGTTTATTACACTAGCTTTTGTCTGCTACCCCGTTCGCCCTTAATTAAAAACAAAACTACGAAACTAGAGGTCGAACGTTTAAATTGAAGCGTCGTTTAAAATCTACCTGGAGGTTACCCAAGGTATCTTTCGATTGGCGATATCGCTTATGGAATCGAGAAAAATGTATGAAACTGACAGTGACATGCGATAAGTAATGTGCTTGTCACGTGTGACATAACGAATGTCATTGTAAGTTCCATACATTTTTGATGTTCGCTATCGGATCGCTCTGGGTAACCCCCCTGGTGTCAAACACCTAATGTTAAACGAGATCGCCGTAGAATTTTGAGTTTAAGCGTCTTAACGTGTAAGACGCTCTTACATATTTGAGTTACGTTTGAACCTTCGGCTGTAAGTAGCCTAGTTTTTCTAAGCTATGTTCTTCATCTTTGTATTTTATCGACATACTCGTATGTTAAATCGTTTCAGAGACATCTTCAAATAAATATCCATTAATTCATCGTAAATTTCGCATTTATTATATTAGTAAGGTTCTTCACTTTTCTCAAGGTAAAATAAATTGATTAATAGAGGTCTCACGTGACCAAAAAGCTGGCCTATTTAGGGCAACGCATCAACGTTGCAATGCAACGCGGTAATGCGGCCAGCGTTCTAGGAACGTTCCCCGCGGACAGCGATCTGGGACCCATATTTTATTTGTAATACTTTTGTCCAAATACTTATATATTTGTTTTTAATTTTAATTGAAAGGATTAAATAACTTACACGATGTTTAAAATCTCTTGCAACTCGGGGCGCGTGACGTCACGGTTGTCGAAGAACTCCGGTACAGCAGAGCGCATTGTGAAGTACATGTCCAGCTTACGCTTGGTCTTTTCCAATGAGAACTTACAGCCTCGAAGGAAGGTCATTATACGTTGGTCATCTGTGAAGATAGACATTAGATAATTTGGTATTATATTTCCTGAATCCAACGTATGTAGCACTTTTTAAAACAAATGACGCATGTAGAAAATCATTTTAAAAATCTGAATTACTTTTAATTGGTAAAAAAAATGTTAGAAAATTATTTATGTGGAACAATTTTTATTACAGCAAACTATGACCAAGATGAATCTAAAAATAATAATAACTTAGGCTTACATATTTACGGTGAAGGAATACATCGTGATGCCTGCACATATCGGCGTAGAAATTCAAAGATATGTGTGAAGTCACGCAAAATACGTGGTCGTGGAGTTGCGGAAATTGGAGCCCATCATGGGTGGAACTACACTTTACTTAGGGTTAGCTCCGAGACCGTCGCAGGGAAAAAAAATATTGGGCAACTTCCAGATACCAACCAAACTCATCAGGTAGATGTGGTTCCTTCTTGAGCCATTCCTTGATGTGCTCAAGATCCTGTTCCTTGCCCTCCGGCTTCTCGTTCAGTTCCTCTCTGATCTTCTGCCACATCTCACCTGTTGGCTGTTCCAGAGTCATCTTTGTATCGTTGATTGGCCCTGGAAGATACAATGACAATACTTAAAAAAAAAGAACAAATTCTGTAAAAAAACTCATTGACTTGATAACCTCCTGAGTAAGGAAGTGGATTCCTTTATAACGGGCCAAAGTGATGCATTAAAGAGTGGTACGTTCTTATTTTTAGGTGATGACATTTTTATATTATAAGGTGGGCAATGTGCCCACTTGATTGCGATAAAATAACGAAGCAATGTCCATAGACATCAACAAGTTCTTGAAGTGTTACTAAGAGGAGAGGAGGGATATTCAGAAAGTTATTATTTCCGGGAGAGAGCACGCATGGGGAGAGGAATTATTCTCATGCTGTGCGTCTCCTCCTTCGAGAATTAAGGGTAGGCAACGCATCTGCAATTGCAGATGTCTATGGGCAGCGGTCGCTTCACTATTACAGCGAGTCCAGTTGGCCGCTTGCTTTTTTACCATTTTACAATATAAAAAAATATACTTATTTCCTCTTTCGAGATTAATTTAGGAAACAAATGACTTCAGTCTGTTAACTTTTGTTTCGTAACTGTATATAATTTATGGTTAAATGAGATTCAAAGACGTAACAATAGTTACTGTTATGAAATTACATTTACGTATAATTCGTGCGTTATTTGTAACAAAAAGTATATAAGTCTTTACGGTCCTTGGTTCGCGCACGCGCAGTGCGCTCTAGCAAATCGTTGCGTTATTTAATTCTTTGATTACGAGTATTTCTTACGTCTTTGTTCTACTGTCGAAAAATTTCTACAAATTATATTTAGCTGTTGCACCGTCTTCGTCACGGCGCAATAACTCTTAT
>QDHC01000137.1:29752-55999 GCA_013186455.1 Papilio dardanus tibullus | reverse complement strand
CTTAGTGTAGATTTATCTATATCACTTTATTTAAGAAGTAGCGACCCGCCCCGGCTTCGCACGGGTGCAAAACTAATACTAAATACACTACTGAAAACTGTCAACATTGTATATAACAGCCATACTAACGATAATTGAACACGTGCGAAGCCGGGGCGGGTCGCTAGTTATATATATTACCCTTTCTTATGAATCACTCTATCTATTAAAAAAAAACGCATCAAAATCCGTTGCGTAGTTTTATAGATTCAAGCATATATAGGGACAATCATAAAAAAGCGTTATTGTTTTATACTATGTAAGGATAAGGATTAACGAGAAGATAGTTTTCTTTTCTGTAAAAAAAATCCATGACCAGTAGCTGGTAAAATTTTCTCTTAAAATTACCACACTTGCTGTCTCAGTTTCGACATTACTTGTCTGAAGTCATAATGCATGAGTACGGACAGTCTAATGACCGGTGAGTCACTCCCGCTTACTGTAATACGATACGTTTCCAATGCACCACGTCATAACTATTACTTGATACTTGCGAAAAACAGCGTTATGCCTCCAAATATCGAAAAGGAATTAAAAGATATGCGTGAAGTTATGCACTGGGTCAGCGCGGTTGACTAACACCACCCCTAATACAAGGAAGGTTCAGGTCATAGGTAGAGTGGTCTGATAATAACCCGATGATATATTGGGCTTTATTAAAATAAAAAAAAATATATTAAAAAGTCGCAAACGAGCAAGCGGCCACCTGGATTCGCTGAAATAGCGAAGCGGTCGTGGTCTGTAAGGTCGTGGTATTTCTCAGGGCGAGCTGGCCAATTCGTGCAAAACATGTTATTGCGGGCTCTGCCACTGTCAAATTTAAATACTTTAAACTATTTTAATTTAGTTAAAGAAATTAAAAAAAAAGTGAAAATTCTTCACCCTACTCCTATAATTTTATTAAATTAACCGTTAGTTACCATTGGTTACCCCATATGTTTACATTGTTGTCCTATTTTTTTGTATTTTATTGTATGTTAATGGAAACAGTGTCAGTGGTTTCTCCGTGTCGAAATTTGAAGTCGAGATGATGAGATTTGTAACGCTTACGTGAGGGATAGGAAGCGCGTATTAAAAACAAAAATAAAATAAAATCTATTGAAATAATTCATGGTTTCTATTTTAAGGTAAATGAGTGACCCAAAAATTAGTTTTGCATAAATATTGTGGCATTTCCATCATTGTAAAATATCTTTAAACCTCTATCACTGTTAAAGTTGGTCTCTAGTACTCATATTGATTGAGACGAGACCTGGAATCACTCCCACTTAACGACTGTCTTGTGCCTTTAGTCGCCTGGCATTCGTACAGTAGCTAATCCTACTATTGTTAAAATTTAGTCGCAAATTTAGTAAAGTTTTTTAGTTTAATCTTTTGTGTATTATTGTGTAATCTAGTAGTTAATAGAAAACACTTGTTTTATATTATAAAGCGGTAAACGAGCAAGCGGCCACCTGGATTTGCTGAAATAGCAAAGAGACCGCTGCCCATAGACATCTGTAATTGCAGAGGCGATGCCTACCCTAATCTACGGAGGGGGAGACGCACAGCAAGAGGAAACTCGTTTATTAAAAGTTTTTAAAGGATCTACTGTCTTTTCACTTGATTTTGGGGGATTTTGAATAGCCAGTTCAACTGCCAGTATGATGGGGTATCAGTATACTTACCGGCTATGATTATTTGAAATCTCAAGTTTATTACTCGTGTAGTACGAACCGTGACCGAATGTGTGCGAATCGCACACGTATACATTAATTAGATAAATCGCCTGATGTATTCGGAGCGCTAATTTTTCGCCTTTCACTTATTTTTTATACAAGTGCGCGTCACGCTAACAGAAATCTTGTTTCGCGTTTGTAAAGTGTCACAAATGTAAAAATTGTAAATGTAGAAAACTGTTTTATGTACTCCGTTTTTTCCCGTCACGTATATTTCGTATAAATGTGTCTCAGTCGCTGTCAGCTTGACATATGTCATGTCTCATCTGGTTCTTTTAATCTATGTTGTGTTAGGATATGATTAAGAGCGTCGGTGGCTCAGGGGTTTAGCTCTTGACTTGTAATCTGCAGGTCCCGAGTTCCAATCCCGCCATGTACCAATTTGTTTTTCGATTTTCATATGTACTTATTTACTGAAGCTCTTAGGTGAAGGAAAACACCGTGATACAACCTGCACATATCGGTGAAGAAATTCAAAGATATGTGTATTCACGCAAAATACGCGCTAGTCGTGGAGTTGCGGAAAATGGAGCTCATCATGGGTCGAGACCTTTAACCTTTAACTTTTAGGATATGATTAACGCAATTGGACTTTTGGGATTCGAACCCATGACCGCTAGATCGGCGCTCCATACCCGAAACCATTAGGGCTGTAGGTGAAGTTTAAATAACTCAATACACAAAAGATGTTTTATTCAAGCATATATTTACAAATCATACATTAATTATCAAATTTTCATTGAATATAAAATTAACATATTTATTTTATGTTTAAACATTATTTACAGGACAGAATTAAATTAATATTCTATTGTTTAGTATTTTTTTAATAGATTTGCATTTCAAGTATCAAAAAAACTTTTATTCTAATTTCTTCCACATATAAAAACTTACTTAATATAATTAAAATTTCAAGAGTTGTAAATATTAAAGAATTACGAGTATAAACAGGAACTGTCAATCAGCTTTAGAATAACTCCATCTGGCGACAAAATGATGAATTAAAAATACTGTTAAAGCATACAATTTAATAGCAAAAGCCAGACAAGTGTAGCTACATGAAAAAACTAGTTTAAATCAAATTTTTCTTTCGCATTTAAATCATTATCTGATCAGGGAGGTTACCCAAAGTATAATACATTCGCTACGAAGGGATTCTATAGCGAACGTCAAAGATGTATGAAACTGACATTGACGTTCGATATCTCACGCGTGACAATCACATGACTTTTCGAACGTCATTATCAGTTTAGTACATTTTTGACGTTCGCTATAGAATCGCTTCAAAAGAAGATTTTGACCGATACATTTCTATAGTAGCATTTATTTTAATTGTGAATTTCAATTGCAGTACTTTTAAAACGATGGTATTTTCATCCTCTTTAAAGCCTGCCACAGACGTTCAGTTTTTTAACAGTACAGTTTGACTGTGCAGTTCAAACTGACGTACACACGTCAATTTGAACTGCACAGTCGAACTGTACTGTTCTCAGCTTTGCGTGCACACGTCAGTTTTAACTGCAATGTACTGTTTTTTTTATATTATAAAGTGGCAAACGAGCAAGCGAAGCGACCGCTGCCCATAGACATCTGCAATTGCAGATGCGTAGGCAACGCTCTAATTTTTCTCATTCCTCTTCCTATACGTCCCCTCCTCCGCCATATCCACTTCCGCTTCCCATCATTTCCTTATAAGAAAAGCATAGTTAAAACTGAGCGTCTGCAACCGGCTTAAGAATACTGAGACTTCAATTGTCACGTTAATTTACACATACAAATTCTTATCAGATGTCACTTTTAAAGTTCTATAAGCACCATGAGCTCCTTCATCCACATCGTCATGTCTATGCAGAGATTTGCAGGAATGTGTTCTGGTTATCATATCGTAGGAACCAATAGCTCCTCGTATCGCACGGACGGCGCTGCGATGTCGCGTCCGAGTGCGGATTTCTGGTGTCAGTTCCGTATTGTAGTATTTACGTTCCTCCGATTGTAGCCAGTGCGAGTTGGAGAGTAGCTTCTTTGTCCATTCATCTGGGAAATGCGAATTTAGTTTTTAATGCTACCAAGGTAAAGAGTAGTTCTGACCCATGACGGGCTCCATTTTCCACAACTCCACGACTAGCGCGTATTTTGCGTGACTTCATATATATCTTTGAATTTCTACACTGATATGTGCAGATTGCATCACGATGCTTTCCATCATCGTCTTTGGCTCAAGGGTTTAGCTCTTGACTTGTAAACTGCAGGTCTCGAGTTCGTATCCCGCTATGTATTTTGTCGATTTTTGTTTTTTTATATACATGTTTACCCGACGTTCTTACGGTGAAGGAAATTCACCAAGGACGAAGAAATTTAAAGATATGTGTGAATTCCCGCAAAATACACGCAAGTCGTGCCTACGGAGCCCATCATGGGTCGAACTACTCTACATTAAATTACATACTAAAATCTCTTACCATTCAGATCTTTCATTGCACCAGCTTTCCCGCCGTATTCATGAGGTAAGCCATCTGGTGGGAAATAATCGACACCCATGATGTGGTTAATCTGATCCGCGTTGGAATGTAGCTGGACAACCTTACGTCGCCACGGGTATAGTCCCACGTGGAGTAGTAACAGAGACATTGTCTTCAAACGATGAGTATTTATTATGTGTACTTCGGAGAACCGCAGTGGATATGCTGTCTGGAATAATAAAGCAAATAGAGGTATAGAATTATATTGTCGAATGGTCCTGTGGAATCTGAAGGTCGCAACGCCCTTGACGATAGGAAAGTGCAACAGTTGGCTGAGGAACCATGTGACGATGACAGCAACCTTAACGACAAGGAAGTGCAACATTCGTCGGGTAAATAAGCATGTCCCATACGTTCAGATGATGTTCTTGCCATCTTTTATGTGCGAAGAAAGATTTTTTTAAAATAAATAAACCAACGGGATTACCGAAAGTATATTCGCTACGAAGCGATTCTATAGCGAAGGTCAAAAATGTATGATTGTCACGTTTGAGATGTCAAAAGGTCAATATCAGTTTCATAAATTTTTAAAGGTCGTTATAGAATCGCTTCGTAGTAGCTCCCAGAGTAAAAAGAATAATCAACCATGTTTGCGTCCTTGTCTAATTTCCTTGCATGTTTTTGATATTGTTTTTTGAAGCCTTACCTTCATTAGCCAGACAAAATCCTTCCAGTAGTTCCCTCGGAAGTGATTCTTCAGATGTGACGGCTGTAAGTCGCATACGTCGATGAACACCACCTCCTCGCCTGGGCTTGGGTCCTCGCGGAGTCTGGAATTAGTGAGATCAGCAGTTCAATTTATGATCCAATTTTTCGTTTTTACAATGGTCATAGGTTATATTATTCACTTACGTATCTTGCTCTTCTTTAATTAACTGGGGGGTTAGCCAAAGTATGTTAAGCTATGAAGCGATTCTATTGCGAACGTCAAAAATCTATGAAACTGACAATGATGACCGATACTTAACACATGACAATCACATGACTTTGGTTACCCCTGTAGTCTAATCGGGTTGACTAATTTTAATGGGTTGTATTAGGTATTTTTGGATATATCAATTTGTTTATAAAATGTGGTGATGTTCATACTGTTTGGTTTGATCTATTGTTTTTTTTTATTAAATACTCTAACGTTAATAACACTGCCGAGTTTTGTTTTACAGTTATTAGTTTAAATTCTTCTATTAAATATTTGAAAAACAAAGCATACCTAAATGTAATTCTGTAAAACAATAAAATTTACAAGATTTAAGCGTAACCCGTGAGTAAACAGTCGTTCAAAGAAAACAAAGTCTTTGTCCCCTTTGTTACAAATCTACTATGGAAAATGAAATTAACGAAACGAATTCGGTTAAGTAAATTTAAAATATATAAAATTACTTTCGGTTAAATGTGGAACTTAGAGAAAGAAATAGGAGAAAATGACAATGTACTATTTAGTATATCTGCCACCGTTTTGGATGGATGGATAAATGGAGGGAACTCGATTTTTGGCGTAGTAATGTAACATTGTCTGGTATAACAATTAGGCCATTAACGAAGTTTTTTAATTCCGTTCGGACAGAGACGAAGTCAAAACCTTTTTTTATATGAGAAGGGGGCAAACGAGCAACGGATCGCCTAAGTTAGTTAATCCGACGCCCACTGACACCTGCAACGCCAGAGGAACTGCAGATGTGTTGTTCCTTTGAGGGAGGAGTACGCTATTTTCTTGAAGGCCCCTAAGTCGTAACCGTTTGGAAATACCACTGAGGACAGAGTGTTCCACAACGCAGCCGTGTGAGGTAAAAAATTGCGCGAAAACCTCGTCGTTGTGGAATGCCCAACCATCGAGGTGGTGACGATTAGTATTTCATCTACATCTATACTAATATTATAAAAAGAGAAACTTTGTATTTTTGTTTGTATTGAAATAACTCAAGAACTATTGGGCCGATTTCAAAAATTCTTTTAATATAAGAAAGCTACTTTATCCTCGAGTAACATACTATTTATTTTAATTCCGTCCAAACGAAGTCGTGAACAACGGCTAGTATAAAATATAGTGGTATACAATGTAACAAAATAATGTTCTATAATATATCAGAGTCCTCATTTAATAGCCACAAGTTGACCTAAAAAACTAAAGTGATATATGAGATATTCAATTTGTATAGAATAGCCGTGCGAAATATAAAACCTTCACCGCATTGTACACGATATACGTGGATGTAAGGAAACCCACGTGTAAGCCTAAGTAGAAATTACAAAGGACTAGCTGACCCGGCTTCGTACCGCCTCAACGATAAATAAAAGACCCAAACTTTTGAAAAAAAAAATCAAAGTGAGAAAATTTCTCCCTCATCTAGCAGTAAAGTGTCATACGTTAGTATAGGAAACAGAAAAGGGTTGTCTTGAGGATTTTCCCGGCAATTATTCTTTTTTTTCTCCTTTTAAACTTTTTACAGTTACATACAAGTTCAGAATAGGTTGATACTAAGTAGGTACCTAAGTAACTTACCACCACCACCGAGCCTCAGGTCATACGACCCGAATCACGGGAGAGTGCGCACGGTCTTGCCGTTTGGCTCCGCACGCACCTTTCTTGACTCCCAACAAGTTATCCTACCATATCGTCCGATTATCCCGTATCTTCCCCTAGTGGGCATGACGACACTATATACGAGAGGTACCTAAGTAGTTGGACCATGATACGCTCTATTTTCCTTCACTCCACGA
Organism: Papilio dardanus tibullus; assembly: GCA_013186455.1. Taxonomy (NCBI): domain Eukaryota; kingdom Metazoa; phylum Arthropoda; class Insecta; order Lepidoptera; family Papilionidae; genus Papilio; species Papilio dardanus. The sequence goes on along the minus strand of QDHC01000137.1, from coordinate 49,005 downwards.
CTAGCGCGTATTTTGCGTGACTTCACACACATCTTTGAATTTCTTTGTCGATATGTGCAGGTTGCAGCAGATACTAACAATGACTTTTACAATTATGAAATCATGAACGGATAAGGTTTTAACTTACGAGTAGTTACACTACGCCAAATCTCTCTCTCTCTCGGATCTCTTTTATGACCGAATTTTCAGACGCCACTAAAATATATAAAAGCGTCTTACATGTCAAGTCCACGCTTAATCTCCAAATTCTACGTCGATCTCGTTTAACTTTGACACCACATAGATTTTAAGCGACGCCTAATTCTGTATGGCGTTTAATCGGCAGTTGGTCTCTCTTTTTATACGAATAACAAAAGTTACCTTATGTCTAATATCATCAGCCATCTTGCGAGCAGCGCGCGCGCTGACAGCGGCCTGTCCAGCGCGGTTGGTGCTGGCAGTCGCACTAGCGTCATCCTGCGGCCGGCCACGCTGCGCACTCGCAAGGGAACTATGTATCTGGAAGATCAGAAGTATTCCATCCATCAGAAGTATAAGCATATTACTAGCCAAGTAGAAAAATGATAGCGGATTTCTGTCAGTTTTAGTAACTATCGTGTTTTGTTTTGAAACTAGAGTAAGCCTGCATTCACACGGATGATTTTTTAACGTCGTCGTTGGGACTTTGTTACCGCCTTCGATCACCACGAACGCTGTAAAATGAATTCTTTCGTTCGTCCTCAAACCAACGCTGCTAGATATTTAAAAGCACCGCCGTGTGAAGAGATACATAGAAATGCATTTGCATGTTGAAATATTCCTCGTGTTAATACGGTGTAATGTGCTTTGGTGGGTGATAAGAGTGCAAAACGTTGTATTTGCACGTATAGTTTCTTCCCCTGGTAGTACTATAATAAAAAACTGTCTTTACCCTCCACTGAGAAAGGAATAAGATAGCAACCAGACTTACGCATCTTGACAACTCGACAGTATATCCTCTTCATCTGGATATCTTCTATGCCAGAGTTCCGTCAGTCCTCCAGGCCCTCGAGCCTTGTAGTACCTCCGCGCCCTCTTGGTGGCCTCCTCGTCATCTCCCTCGCACGTGATAGGGAACAGTTCTAGGATGACGAGCTCGTCTGCCGAGGGTTCCCTCGTCAGGTTATCGTTGGCCCATCGCTTTGCGAACGACGCTGCCGGTGACATCCTGGTACTGGGAACAGAGATATAGTTAAATGTTTGTGTCTCTGTCTCCTATATGGATGTTTATAGGAATAGACATAATTATAGGTTGATTTCTGATGGAGTTGGTTTTGTTTATGGTCGTAGAACGAGACAATTAAATCTAATCATTTTTTTATCAGGCGTTACTCTCTTCTTGTATAAAATACTAGTATTTGCTCTCGATTTCGTCCACAAGGAATAAGAAGTATAACCTATGTTACTCGGGGATAATGTACCTTTCCAACGGTGAAAGAATTTTTGGAATCGGCCCAGTAGTTTTGACTTATCTCAATACTTACAAATATTACTTCATTATAATATTAGTACGTATATGCTGTATACTTATATAGTCGTTTCTATAACTTTGTGTTACTAGTTTCAATTCTAAGAATGGCCTGCGGGGCTACCCGAAGTACTTTTCGATCGGCGATATCGCTGATGGAATCGACAAAAATTTATCATCTGACATTGACATTCGATAAAATCATGTCATTGTCACGTGTGAGATATCAAACATCATTTTCAGTTTCATACATTATTGACGTTCGCTATAGATTCTATTCGTATCGCATGTATTTTGGATAGCCGCCTGGTATAGTATGGTATAGTCAAAGTTACCGTCTTATAAGAAAACATCGAGGGTTATGGAAAATACGTTTAATAAAGGTAACTATAGCTAGCAACGAGCATTACAATAATGACTAGTACCAATTTGATACGCACGTATATTCAAATAGTAACATATAAAAAATATGAGGTAACTAATGTAAAAAACGAATACAGGTTGAACCTTTATCGCGCCTACATGTAAGTTACAAGATGAAGCGATTTTTAATCTTGATTTTATAAGAGTTAAAGTTTTGATAATCATTTTTGATATAATACATTGCTATTTAGTTCTTAATTAATTTACATCATCAATTTGCATGTACCTATGCAATAATTATTCTGTCCGTAAATCGTTTTGTATAAATTGTTAAAAGATGCACAGTGTAAGCTTTTTTAACGGGAAATTAAGTTAAAATAAATATTTTTTTAATTTCGCCTTTAATATAACTTTAGAATTTAATATCATTAGAAAAATAGCGACTAAAATACAAAATCTTGTATCAAAAAACCTGATAAGTAACTAATAATAAATAATAATTTATTTTTTCATAAAATATTAACGAAAATCGCTTAAGTATATAACTTAGTCGATATAAAATTAAAATCGTAACATTTTTTTGTTTTATTCACGCTCAGTCAATGTCCTTGATATATTCAGAATAAAACATTGTTACTAATTCATGTACAAAATAAATTATTGAGATTCGTAAGGCACGCACTATTGCAAAGAAAATAATTTAGATAGTTGCAATTCATGCAAGAAAATACTGAGTAATATACAAAAAGTAACAATTCGATAAATTGTTTTTTTCACTTGAGAACATAATAAAAAATTTAAGACCTAAGAAGTAGATTGATTTGTAGATAAGACAGAAATGAGTAAGTTTACAAAAACAATCTTTGTTGTTGTTATCGAAGAAAAAGCATGGGTTTTTACTATAGTCAAAAGGTATAGTCAAGGATGTAGTCGCTGAGGGGCGCTGCTATAGGTTGGTTAAGTCAGAAAATATGTAAAACTTACTTAACCTACAATATGTACATACAATAGGACGATAATGCGCTATTATAATTTAGTTTCACTAAAGCCGGCTACATACGCTAAGTTTTAACTGTACAGTTCGACTGCGATGTTAAAACTGATGTGTGTAGACAAAACTGAGACCTGTGGGCTTACCCAAGATGCTTTTCGATCGGCGATGTCGTTGATGGAATCGACAAAAATGTATGTGACTGACATTGACATTCGATGAAATCATGTGATTGTCACGTGTGAGATATCGAATATATCTATACAAACTGAGCGCTCAAAACTGAACGTTTGTAGCCGGTTTAATACGCTCACAGTCAGATAACATGTAGGTTCCTACCGAGGAACTTACAGGACATTTTTTTAAAACATAGAGCACCGATAACATAGAGAGATCATTTTTATTATTATTTAATATTCAAATTGCATACCAGACAAACAATGGAATGAAAGTCTGAATCAAATACCAGCGTATCCTATCACGGTATTCCCTTGACATTACACGTATTTAGGCGGCCTGTCTGTATGTCACAACACCGCATACAAAGGTCGAATACCTGTACATATTTAATAATGAATAGTTAATAGATATTAATATAGACAATATTGATAAAAACACTCACCTCTATAATTAAAAGATATGAGTGATTGACATTGTTATTTACTCTTATGTTTAAAACATAAAAGGAATATATAACTTTTTTAAATACTTAAGTTGTAGTAAATCTTAATGTATATAAATCTCGTGTCACAATGTTTGTCCTCAATGGACTCCTAAACCACTTAACTGATTACAATAAAATTTGCACACCATGTGCAGTTCGATCCAACTTGAGAGATAGAATAGTTTAAATCTCAAATTATAGTCGCAACTAGCGACCCGCCCCGGCTTCGCATGGGTGCAAAACTGATACTAAATACACTACAGAAAAACTGTGAACATTGTATATAACAGCCATACTAACAATAATTGAACCCGTGCGAGGCTTGCCGGGTCGCTAGTTTAATATAAAATAAAAAATGAAAATGGATTTTAGACTTTAACTTTGTTACTTGTTAAAACATATCAACTCTTTCCTTTCCTCTCAACACAATAAAGACACTTCCTACTGCACAAGTCGTCGGATGGTTACTTAAATTAACGTACTAATGCCCGTTTGCACCAACCCCTAAAGTAGTTTTAGATAGGTGTTTTTTTGCTTAAGGGTCTCCCTAAATCTAACGGATCCCTTGCGGTCTAATGTGACACTTAACTGTTAGTGGAAAAGAAAGTAGTGTTAGGTGACATTTGAAATGCGTTAAGGGTTACCTAAAATTTAGGGATTGTTAGTGAAAACGGCCATAAGTTATCTAAACACCTCAGATCAAAAATTACACTAACGGTCTCAGTTAAATGTCTCTGAGCGACAGTTATCGTACGTTTAAAAGAATATATCAATGATCTTACTTCTAAATCTGACGCGGAAAGCATTCGACCTTAGTCAGTTCAACTTATCTCAAGATTAAGGCACGTCGTAAACTAAGGCAAGTATTACATGGATTATAACGTCCACTGTTTATTTATTTATGATTGTATGATGTAATATAATTTGACAATATAATACTCGTAGCACAGCAGAATCGTTAATAACAATTTCAAGGTGGTACAAAAAAATTGTCACATAAATAAGAGCTTTTATTTTAACTTTATTAATTTGCTACCCGTTTTCCCACGACTTCTTCTGCGTGGAATTAAAATATATAGCTTATGTTACTCGGGGATAGTGTAGCTTTTTAACAGTGAAAGAATTTTTGAAATCGGCCAAGTAGTTCTTGAGTTATTTCAATAAATACAAAAATACAAAATTTTTCTCTTTATATCATCAGTATATTCAGCTTTAATTAATAAGCTAAATAAAAAAGTAAATAAAGTAACGTCCATATAATATTTGAATGGAAAACATTAAATAAATTATAATTTACTCTGCAAAATCAAGTCAGTCGTTTAAACTGCACGGTTACAAGTAAATAAACTTAATTATTTGGCAGTAGTACAAAAATCAATTACCAGCGACCTCTGTGAAATTGATATTACAAGAAAAATTATAATTATTAAAGAAAAATTAAGTATTTCAATAAAAAAAGTTACTTTGTCATAATTGCGTATGTTTCTGTCGATATCTCGGTATACAAGTCCTGGAGGCCGTGCGCAAGGCGATTTCCTGCATTTAATTTAGGGCTGCGAATGAATTATTAATAATGTCGATGTTTTTTTGCAAATTTTAATAAATGGTCATTACCCTGATGGGCCATGAGGAATTTACTATACGTTATTTAATAAGGTATGGAATTGTTAATATCTTTTAAAGTGTTTGTTTTTCTATTGGGACTTTTCTTCATTACAGACCTGTAAATCAAAACAAAATAAACTACTACTACAAAATAAAAACTTAACTAAAACATGGCACATTTCTCATAATTACAATTTTAGAAAAAGAATACAATACAGTTTTTAAATTACTGTATAATAATAATACGAGTAGCATAATATTTTAAATTTATGAAGTTAACATATTCAAACGCCACTCAAATACTTCGTTACGTGAGCGTCACTTAAATCTAAGTGGGGTCAAAATTAAACGAGATCGCCGTATTTGGAATTCAAGCGTGGACTTAACAAGTAAGACGCTCTTACATATTGAGTGGCCTTTGACCATTCGTTAGTGTACTTTAAAATATTTAAAAACTAAAATTATATACTGATTTTTCTTGTCATTATCCTGCCTTTGTCCTTATGGAGGATGTTCACACAAAATCTTGTATCAGTGTAGTTGACATTTATCGATAACAAAGTACTGCGTACATCACTTGTACAAGTGTAATAACTTCGCATATAAATATCTTAAGGTACGCTGTTACATTGGTATTTCCCCAATTTATTATTTCCTCTCTTCGTATATGGATGGCAAGATAAATGGCCGCATTATAATATGAAAAAGGGAACTTGCATAACATTTTGTCTCGACGTAAAGTTATAGGCAAGTGTCACACTAGATGTCGCTAATCGCTACGAAGTACGTCTATGTTTCATCCAGACTATGTTTTATACGTGTGTGAAACGTCGAGATCCGTTTAGCCGTTTCGGAGATACGAACAAACAAACCATTCATAGAAACTTTCGCATTTATAATCTATACTAATATTATAAAAAGAGAAACGTTGTCTATTTTTGTACGTATTGAAATAACTCAAAAACTACTTGACCGATTTGAAATGAAATGAATAATATTTATTGCCGGAAACAAATTTACAAAGAATAGGTTTATTAAAAAGGCAACAGGTGCCAACTCAGCAAAAGCTGTTACGGACTAAGCCGTCCCTGCGCTGATTTTCACCTGGCCCTCTTACATATTAATATATTTTTTAATTCTTTCACTCATAGAAAGCCACATTATCCCCGAGTAACATAGGCTATATTTTATCACTTCCGCGCGGACGAAGTAGCAAACAACGGTATTAAGTAAGATAGTAAGATAGTCTTTTGCTTTTAATGTTGTTGTTAACTGACCCCTGAATATGTTCAGAGGTCACTGAACACAAACTACCCAAAAAACATTTATCATTTTTTAGATATACTTAACAATAATTAAATCAAATAAATAAATTATACCGTCCGGTATCGTTCCCGATGCAAAGGTACCTATCACACTCGCGGCGTTGCTGCGCTGAATGGCAATGGATATCCTTTGCACCAGGAACGAGCCGGCACGGGGGTCTCCTTATCTATCAAATTACATTCGCTACGAAGCGATTCTTACGGCACGTCGATAATGTATGAAATGAACAAAGACGTTCGTTATTTCACACTTGACAAGCACATATCGAATATATAAGTTGCATACATTTTTTTAGATTACATCAGCGATATTGCCTATCGAAAAGTACATGGGGTAGGCCCTCAGTACAGACAAAAGAACATCGCTACATTTGTTATGACGTCACTGAACACGTCACAAAGAATACAACACTAACTGTTTGTACGTCTGTATATTTGTTCATACAATTTGAATACATTTCAATCATTATGTACTAAAATGACTAATCCGTAAGTAAATGTAATGATAATTCTAAATAAACTCGATTCAACTGTTAATCATTTGAACAAAAAATGCAAGAAAGGATAAAACATTGTATTGTTTACTAAGGCTCTTCGTACACAGGTCTACGATTTTAGTATCTCAGCGACTTTTGCAATCAATTTCATGTCGGCGACTTGTACGTGGAGGCTACCCGACCCTCATAGGTGAAGGAAAACATCGTGATGCGGTGTAAAATTGGCTTAAAATTGAATTAAGTTTCTTCAGACTAACGCCAAACCCTCAAACGCCACACAAAATATTTTAGAGCATCTTACATGTTAAGTATACGCTTAAACTCTAAACTCTACGGCGATCTCGTTTTATTTTGACGCCACTTAGATTTTAAGGCTTAAATTTGAATGGCCAAATAAGGGTAGCCTTATGCATTAAGTTGATTTTTAATATTTTTAGAGAATTGTTGCTAATGTCCTCTCTAATATGTATTTAAGTCTCTGTAGCTATACTACAATACTTCAAACTACGGTTAATACCATTATACTTTGTTTTAATTATTTCACGTCGCTTAAATTATTTATATTATGCGTATAAACAAATGACGGGAAAATATTGCGGCAGATCACGATGTTGTTATCACGATTTACTATTCAACTTGTTTTAATTGATTCATTTTTTCATCAATTATATTTAACAAAGAAACAAGAAACAAACACTCGATTATGTCTCCGAGACATTGTTGTAAAATAGTTTCACTTCCAGAAGCAGTAGTACTAAACCACTTAGTAATCGTTTAATTCTCAATAAACCCTTGTACACACTAGGATAGTATTTTAGTCAAGTAGAAAGTAGCAGTATCCGAAAAGGATTTACTAATCTATTCTACTAAAATCTTGCTGTTCGGACCCGTTTAGTTACTAAATTACTACCCTAGTGCTTGGTTTAGGCTTAAACAAGTCCAAATAGTAATAAATCCTTTGTTCGGATAAATGCTACTTGCTACTCGCTAAAATACTATCCTGGTGCGAACTAGGCTTTAGAATGTTTTGTTACCCTACGACTTCATTATTCGACCTAGTCTGCGATACAGACGGACTTAATCCGAAGCAAAATCTCCGTTTTTGTCGCGAACTCGGTCTAATCAAGCCGACTTACAATTAAATTTACGAATGAAAGCGAAAACTTTAATTAATTTTACTGCTTATTTATAAAAGCGTGGATGAACGTATAAATGTTTGTTTGAACAACTGTAACTCCAGAACGGCGAACTGAAAGAAACGGATTTTTTAATTATTTTTTAATTCTACGCGGTCGAAGTCGCGACCAACAGTTAATAAACCAATAGTATTGATTAATTAATAATAATTCTTGTACATAAACAACATTGACTTGATAACCTCCTTCTGTTGGAAGTCGATTTTTTTTATAGGAGAAGGAGGCAAACGAGCACCGGATCAACTAAATTAATTGGTCCGACGCCCAGAGGTACCACAAATGTGTTGCCGACCTTTGAGGGAGGACTACGCTTAATAATTAAAAGAAAATATTACAAGACAGCAGCATCTTGATTACATAAAAATTAACATAGTAAATGATCATTAGTAATACAAATTGAATGTTTGTACGTTTGTAAATCAGCTGATTCGTTTAATTAGAACTCAATCAGAATTACGAACTTTCCGTTGAACGTGAATATCAAAACAATACGATGGAAAACTATATGATTTTTCATCTATTTTCGTTTACAATTGCAAGGAAATCGTGTAATAATTATTTTTGTTATTTTGAAATATTTTTGAAGAGGGCAAACGAGCGGCTGTATCACCGAGGTGATCTTCGACACCAATGGATATTTGTAACATTCGAGTATAAAATGTAAGCAAATTTTTATTAATTTGCTAATTTGTAACTATTAATACTTAACTTTAGGCTTGTCCTATATGATTCACAATAATAGAATAACCATATTAAAATCCTTCAGACACAGAAAACAAAAAACGAAAGGAATTATTAGTTATCATTTCATCAATTAATTACAGGCGATTTAAACCGATAAATTGTCCAACTGCGGACATTAGTTAAACTAAACTATGTTAGCTCACTACCGTCCTCTTTTTGTGTCATAATTTGTCCATTATATTTATACAGGGCACATATTTTACCAACTGCCTACAGGTTCGACAGCCATGTTTGCCTGTAGCTAAACACTGGTGGTTGAAAACTTGTACCTTGGAAGCCGGTATTATTAAACTGGTCATAGTATTTGAGCGCTGACGTAGGTTTTGTTTACAAAACTTGCATATTAAAACGACTTAAATTCCTCACATTATACATATTAAATGTATTTTGGATCTATTTTCCTTGAATTTAATTAAAATAGTTAAAATAAAAAACAGTGCGAAGTTTTTGATTAGTAAATTCATAATTAAAACACGAAAAGTTATTTTCCTGGTAATCACTGTATTAAATATCAAATATTAATAATATTCTTTTAAACATAAATGCAATTTAATACTATTAATTAAATAATTAATATAAACATAATATTAAAAACAACATGAAAATCAACAAATAAACAAAGAAAACTTAATCATAATTATCAATATCAGTGGAATAAAACAAATGCCGACGCTATGAAAATTAAGAAAAAAAAAATCAAATTATTTCCAAACACTGGCAGTAAACAACGAATTAAAAAACATACCGGTGCGTGGCGTGCAGCCTCACTAGCTCCAGTCGACTGGTCTACTGAGTCACAACGTTAACAGACTGTTCTTCCGCCAGTCGCCTTGACCTTACACACGGCTGTGTTTATTTGGAACAATCACCGAACGCATGGTTACATCACCATTTTAGGAATTTATAAACATTTCGATAAATAACAATTGACAATAATATTATTTGTTAAGAAAAATGCGAACCGAATCATACGTCGATCATCAAAATCGGTTGTCGTTTAGTTCATCGCTTCCCAAACTGTGAGGCGCGACGCCCTGGGGTGTCATGTCATTGGCCCAGAGGCGTCACATAAATAAAAAATATAAATGTCACAATAGTATTTGATAAACTGTTACTAGGCTGGTACTAAAATTGGAATGTATTTTTGGGGGGGTGCGTTAATGGGCGTCGTAAAAAATTGCAAAGTCCTAAGAGCGTCACGCTATAAATAAGTTTGGCAAGCCCTGGTTTAGTTTGTAGATGGTCACAACCACTTACACGCATACAAATATATTACATACACGCGAAAGACATTGCCCCCTTGTCAGAATGATAAGGCATTCGTACACAAGGCATACGCAAACGGAGATTTTAGTTTCTAAGCAGCTTCGCAATACACTATTATAGAGTTTTAAGTTCTTACATTGCACTACTAAGTCGGTTATAAACAAGAGGTTTACCTTTTATTTGATTGTAATTTTAGATCGATTTTTTTGTTGAGTTCACATAAATAATTATATTTTTTTTATATTCCTAGACAAACTTAACGCTTTGAACACTATAGAAACTAGATCTTTTTTCTACTAAAGTTTATAATTCATTTTTTCATTTCTTTATTTTATTGTTCTGTAAACAATAACGTTTTACACTATATGTCATAAAATATCATTTAATTGTATTGATTAAGATTTCGATCTTCCATCATAAATTACATCATTTTAGAATCAGAGTAAATTATTTAAATTGACATATATTTTTAATAAAGAATATTAAAAAGTTATAAGAAATTATTTTAAAAAGTGACTCTGAAAAATGATAAGGTAAGGAACGAGTTTTTATACAGGTTTGGAAACCAAAGAATTTTCATGTGCACTACAGAAAACAATAACTTAGTACCGTAAATAGGTGTTAATGTATTTTAACCACAGAAAAGTCATTTAAAATGAACGTTGTTCTCTTACTATATAAATATAGTAAGAGAACAACGTTACTAAAGTAAACAACTGTTTAATATACGTACTTAAGTAGGCCGAGCTAATTTAAGTAAGAACTGTGTTAGGAATCTTAAATGTCTACTACAATATGGGATCGTGACAAGACAGCAAATTAGTTGTTATTATAAGTAAGTGATTTTATGAATTCAATTAAGATTTTAAAGATATATTTTTCTACGTCTATATTATTTATTTATGACCTAGCTGTTGTCGCGACTTCGATCTTGGATAAAAAAAATAGCCTATTACTTGGGGATAATGTAGCTTTCTAATGGTGAAAGATTTTTTGAAATCGTCCCAGTAGTTCTTGAGTTATTTCTATACATACATTTTTTTTTCCTCTTTATAATATTAAGTATTGATTAAGTAATAAAATGTATATGTTCAGGTATGAATGCCTTTTTTGTACATTAACTGTAACGTTAATAACTGCACGAGGCCGCTGTGTGCAGATCAATAAAAGTGCCAAAAGTCCGTAAACATCTGGGGAGAGCAGCTGCCACACGCATGCGTATGAAAAATGTTGCCAGAGTATTAAAAATAAACTTACCCAATATTAAGGTAAAGTTTAATTGCATTTTTATAAAAAAAATGCCGTAGTTCACTGTTGCTTGCTTATCTTTAGTAATAATTCTTGTTTAGATTAATTTATCAATTTGTACAATAATTCTGTAAAATATCTGAGACAGGCAGTGATGGATAAAAAATAAATATTTCGAAAAATAACAAATACCAATATCAAATGCACTATTTACCAATTTATTGTATATTGATGTTATTTATTGATTGTATATCTTTTTAAAACTATATAAATTTGTTTAAAAATAACACGTATTTTATTATCAAATATAATTTTATGGAATAAAAATCCAAACCATGGCAACATTACAATAAAACGTCAAAACTAGGAACTGGAGCGAAATTTACGCGATATATATTTTTTTATTAATTATGAATGAAAATGTACATAAAATAAATAAAAAAATACGTACATTTCAATTATGAATTAGTTTGTGAATTTTGACATATTTACATATAAAATATTCGACAATACAAATTCGTTATGTACTTGTAAATTATCTATAAATGTGTTAAAATTAATTGTTGTTTAGAGAATAGTGTTGTTAAGTGTTGTAATTGTTGTTTATTGTATTGTTGCTTACGAAAGAGTTGTGTAAAAGGTTGTGCTAAATAAAATTGAAGAAATAATATTAACAGTGAAAGGTGAGTTTCATATTTTAACACAATATTTATAACAAAATCATTAAATCATTGTTACGTGTTTTAAAATGGATACGCTAAGTAAGAATTAATATTAATATACTAGCTGTTCGGGACTTCAGCGTGGAATTTTTAAATACAGTGGTAGAGCCCGCTTTAACACCTTCGCAAGAATTGTTCGGCTCGCCCGGTGAAATACCACGATCACACAGAAGACAGGCGTCAAATGGAAGCTATTCTGTGTTTCGTCCGATCAGTGTGGTACTGGACGCCTTATTTTAGCCCATTTTCTCTTCTTATAACTTCTTTATAAAGAAATAAATGGAAAGTGAATTGGCGAGGGAGGGGACATATAGGAAGAGGAATTATCCTCTTGCTGTGCGTCTCCGCCGTAGATTAAGGGTAGGCAACGCATCTGCAATTGCAGATGTCTACGGGCAGCGGTCGCTTCGCTATTCCAGCGAATCCAGGTGGCCGCTTGCCCGTTTGCCACTTTATAATATAAAAAAGACAAGTAACAAATCGAAGGGACGTAACTTGTTTTTATGTTCTTTTAAGTGAAATTATTATTTAATCGCGTGTTGAATAAGTGAAAACTTTACAGTCTTATACAAGTCTTTGTTACGTTACTTATCTTTTACGCAGTAAAGTGATTATCTTCATTCTACACTAATATAAAGAGGAAATCTTTATATTTTTTACGTATTAACGCAAGAACTACTAGGCCGATTTCAAAAATTCTTTCACCATTAGAAAGCTGCATTATCCCCGATTAACATAGTATATATTACTTAATTCCACGCGGACGAAGTCACGAACAAAAGCTAGTTTAATTTGAAGTAACTATTGAGCATAATCACCATTTATATTTAAGTGATTTAAATGACTCAAATGCGGTCACTTTTAAAGGAAATGACATGGGTTCAAATTGGATAAGACCATTTTTCAATTAAACTTTTCTCAAATTTTCTTTTTTTAAATACTCTGCATTTTAAATATGTTATACAATACTGTCCAACCTAAATAAGCGAGAAATCTCTATGAGCGATAGTCATTCTATGGTCCCTACGAGGTCTCTCCATAAGCGAGCAACTCGGATTAGAGAGGAACCTCTATAAGCGATATAAATTTCGCGGTCCCCAGGATTCTAGCTTATCCAGGTTCCACTGTATATCATAAATATACTGCATTATAAAATATACCACTAAAATAAATATCTCATTATGTCATCTTTCACACTAGCCATCTTATTCTGAAAAAATATATAAAGTACTGCGATAAACGAGGACCAATAAGTCATCGATTATACGATACTGGAGGACACTCGGAACTAAATAAGACAAGGGGTTTCATTGGACAAAATTATGTATCATAAGAAGTACCAGGAACAAGGATGTTCTGTATTTTGGAATACATTTTATGAATGTATCAGTACCAAACGTAGAAAGTACAACAGTAATAACGCTGATTCTCGTTTCGTACTAAAGCGGTTATAGTCTATCAAATAGTCTATATAATATTAAATTGACGTTGATTATCAAAACTTTGATACGTTTCGAAATGTTCATCAATCAGATAAAGTTTCACAGTCTTGTTAGCGCAACTTCGAAGTACAACTTCGCTCCGACGTTGCGCTGAGTCGGCGAGTTAGTTAGATGCGATATCCATATTGCTAAACTTTATCATAAATTTATGTTATATACAGAGTAGAAATAAGAGAACTTTATCCTCACTTCATTTAAAATACGTTAACAGAAAATCAAATAGAATGGAAGCGCCTACTTGAAAATAATAGCAATATTTTTATCCGATAAATTGCTAGTACTAAACCTGATTTGTTATAAAAACAGATTTATTAACTGAAATTATTTACAGTGCAAATAACTTTAAACATTTCAACAAGGTAGCGTTCACAGCGTTGCGCACTTACGTACAACTTCTCCCGTCTCTTGCTAACTTATTTAACGTGAATAAATGGATCTTCGCCAAACTTTGTTAACGAGTAAAAGTTGTTTAATGTCCCTTACGTTTGAAGCTCATGGAACGTGACGCAGTGCTCTGTCACAAAGTTTATAAAGGCAATAACGCGACAACTTTGTATGCGGTAATAATTAGTTTTGGTTACCCAATAATGACTTCAAACCTCACAAACAAAACCATACATATAGTTTGTTGCTCGAAAATTGTGTGTCAAACTTCGGTCCATTGAGTGTTTGTCATCTGAACGTACTCTTAGGCATTAAAAATGAGACCCAAGAAATGACAAGACAGCTTACAGTATGACGAGGATCTTGTGACACTTTTTTAACATCGACTTGCGCCTCAAACTCATGTGAACAAATGTAATTGAATTTTACTTATGCCCACCGAGCTGTATCGGTAAAAGTAGATGCTCCTGTAGGGGGTTCCGCTACTACTAAACAACAGAGATGACTGTTGTTTCTATTTAGTTGATGTTTTTTTTGTTTCAGATTTAATAATGCGTTACAAGCGGCGTACATCGCAGACCACGAGGGCGTCGCGGCATTCCGACAAGAAATACACTATACGTAAGTCATATCATATCAAGAGTATGCAATACATTGTTACATTCATACAATCCGCAGTTGTTGATTCGAATCGTAGTCAACATCAGAGTATTACCGAAGCATCAAAAATCAAACATTAAAAAACATCATTGTCTCTATTCTTTCAAAGAAAATAAAGAGATATTTTTTTTTACACTTGTTCAGAAGTGGTCAGAAAACAACTCATAATATAGTAAACGCTAATTAAAATCAAGACCTAAACTTAGTTAACAAGTTCTCGTAACATTGAACCTCGAAAACACTAAACTTTATAATTTGTTTTCGGTCTGTTCTTAGTTTCTAAACCTCGCAAAGGTTCTATGCTATATTTGGTTAATTATTCAAAAAAGTATCGGACGCCTGACAATATAATGATAGCAAAATATACTTCCCGTGTTCTCGGCGCCTTAAAATAGTAATATTTTCAAATGTATTTACCATAGGCATACAACTTTTGTAATAAGCTAATGAAAATGAAATTTCGCACTCGAGAAAATTGCTCGGCTTAATAACATTTCGTAAATGGTTTCGTACAAGAAACAACGGTTAAGTGAATTTGAAAATAAACTTGAATGTTTCTAATATAAATGTATATGCTTATGCTTCCTTACATAGTATAAAACAATAACGTTTTTTTATGTTTGTCCCTATATATGCTTTAATCTTTAAAACTACGCAACGGATTTTGATGCGGTATTTTTAATAGATATAGTGATTCATAAGGAAGGTTTTCATGTATAATACATTCACAATATAGTAGAGTATTAGCATTATACAGATTTGCACCCGTGCGAAGCCGGGGCGGGTCGCTAGTTGTAGATAAATTACAATAAAACACATTCGGTAGCCCGAAATTACTAAAAAACACAAATATAATTGTATATACATAACTTTTCCTAACGTCTTCAAAATACAACTACTTTAAACTTTTACAATGGACCTTCATTTACTGTTTTTCGTATCTCTTCTTGTTATAATAATGCTTTTTCTTAATGGCCAGTTACATTAGCAGTATACAAACTCCTTGGCTACTTAAGTCTCAGACTAACGGTACTTATACGTCAGCTTAATTTCTTCCTACATACATCCCATGTGAATAAACCAGTTAAATCCAGCCTATACCATTTTAAGTCAGTGTTAACTGAGTCAAGGGGCTGTTAACAACATCTGACGGCTACGTTTCCGTTACACTTTCGCACGAGGGTGAAATAGTGAGGTAGAGCAGTAGAGTGGCGGATGTTAACAGTGTGGGCGAGTGATCTTCCGCAGCGCTCTCAAGCTACCCACATTAGGACAGCTTTAAATCACCATATAATTCAAAACAATGGTCGATAGAGTTTTGCTTGTTTGTCTGTGTGTTTGTGGGCGCTGAACTTAGAAACCGCTTAACTGATTCGAGTATGTTTTTATAGTTGAATTGTAGTAACTGCCACTTAACATTTAAGGTAAGTTTATAGCCATTAGTATATTAAAATGCTCAATTTGGATTTTAATATCCAATATAAACTTTAATCCATCAAACAGTAGTACTGCACTGTGCGTTACTCTGTCTTATCGTGTCCTCGTGTGAAAGTGTCGTTATTGTGCCCGTTTCCGTTGATCGGAGTGGAGTCAGCCCGCGCATTGATCGGCAATTTAAACGCTACGACGACATCTGAAGCCATTTGGAGAGCGCTTAATCGACTAAAGTCTCAACTCTCGATAATGTTTTGTAGAGTACTAGCTGTTGTGCGCGACTTTGTCTGTGTGGAATTAAATAATATAGCCTATGTTTTTCAGGGATAATGTAGCTTTATAATGGTGAAAGAATTTTTGAAATCGGCCCAGTAGTTTATGAGTCATTTCAATACAAACAAAAATACAAAGTTTCTCTATCATAGTAAGTATAGATGAGTTAGTAAGCATAGCAGTTATGTTTCTAAGATTAACAACAATGATAATATAAATATTTAGTTACCGATTGATAGTTATTCGGGTAAAGAAGAAGACCGTCGGTGGCTCAGGGGTTTAGTTATTGACTGGCAATCTGCAGGTCCCGAGTTCGAACCCCGCCATGTACCAATGTGTTTTTCGATTTTTGAATTTCATATGTACACATTTACCCGACGTTCTTACGGTGAAAGAAAACATCGTGATGCCTGCACATATCGGTGAAGTAATTCAAATATATGTGTGTAGTCGACCCGCAGTTGGCAGCGTGGTTGACTATGGCCAAGTCACTCCTAGCTCCGAGCCACTCGGTAGGGTCGAATAGTGAGCTGGTGATGATAATGATGATGATGATAGTTACGCGTTTGATTCAGGGGTGATGTTTTTTAAAGGTTTCTACCCGATCAGGTTTATTTTGATTTGTATCCCCAGAATGTAAATTAACTTTGTTGTTTTCTAGCAACTAGTTATTATGTTTATTTACTCGTAAGTCATAAAAGTATGTTTTTTTTTATTTATTTTATAAAACTAAAACTACAAACTCGCGGTCCGTACTCTTTTCTGCTCTGTTGTTATTATTGTTTTATGTTTATTACAATTTTCTATACACATAAAAGTAGGTTCAGCCTGTTCCACTTTTTCCATATAACTTTAAGTATTCTACGAGCTTTTAACTTTTCGTTACCTCAATTAAGCTCATTTAAAGCTTTAGATAAAGCAAAGTCTGACATCGCACCGTACCATTCTACCTCGTTAATAAAACAAAGAGCTAATACTCTTTTGTTAAGTATTTCATTAACTTTTACTTAAATAAAAAAGAAATTCCGTTTATAAATTGAAAAGTGTTTTTATATTATTTAATCCTGATTCTCAAATGCAATGCCAAGTTCAACCTCTTTTAATGACATTGCAAGAATTGTAGGGTTGCTTAAAGTACTAGCGTTACAAAGCGATTCGATAGCAAACATCGAAAATCTATGGAACTGATAATGAAGTTCGATATCTCACACGTGACAAGGACATGACTTATCGAATGTTATTGTCAGTNGGACACAACTGCTGCCAGAGACAGGTCGTCGCCAATCTGTCGTGTCAGCGCTTGCCGCTCTAAGTCCCATGCTGGATAAACCGCGAGAGTGTGGGTAGCGGTATCACACTCCTCTACGTTACAATGAAAACATCTAGCGGTTTCCTCGCGTCTAATTCTGTGTAGAATTATACTATGGCCTAGTCACTCCTAGTCGTAGTCAGAGCTGGTGATGATAGTTACGCGTTTGATTCAGGGGTAATGTTTTTTAAAGGTTTGTACCCAATCAGGTTTATTTTGATTTGTATCCCCAGAATGTAAATTAGCTTTGTTGTTTTCTGGCAACAACTTAATATGTTTATTTAAGTCATAAAATTATGTTTTTTTTATTTATTTTATAAAACTAAAACTACAGACTCGCGGTCCGTACTCTTTTCTGCTCTGTTGTTATCATTGTTTTATGTTTATTACAATTTTCTATACACATAAAAGTAGGTTCAGCCTGTTCCACTTTTTCTATATAAAAACTTTAAGTATTCTACGAGCTTTTAACTTTTCGTTACCTCAATTAAGCTTATAAAGCTCTGGATTAAGCAAAGTCTGACATCGCACCGTACCATTCTACCTCGTTAACAAAACAAAGAGCTAATACTCTTTTGTTAAGTATTTCATTAACTTTTACTTAAATAAAAAAGATTTTCCGTTTATAAATTGAAAAGTGTTTTTATATTATTTAATCCTGATTCTCAAATGCAATGCCAAGTTAAAGCACTTTAAATGACATTGCAAGAACTGTAAGGTTGCTTAAAGTACTAGCGTTACAAAGCGATTCGATAGCGAACGTCAAAAATCTATGGAACTGATAATGAAGTTCGATATCTCACATGTGACAAGGACATGACTTATCGAATGTTATTGTCAGTTTCATACATTTTTGTCGATTCCATCAGCGATATCGCCCACCGTAAGATACTCTGGGTAACTCCCCTGTACAGTTAAAACTGAACGTTTATAGCCGGCTTTAGTAATTTAGGACAACCAGAGCGAAGTCAAGATCCATTTCTAGGACCTATATGAGAATTATTAAATGATATTTTAGATTACGAGTAGGCTGATTGCCAACTTTCATCGTCACCACCTCGATGGTTGGGACTCCACAACGACGAGGTTTTTGTCTCACGACAATCTTTTACCTCGCACAGTCGCATTGTGGCACACTATGTCATCAGCGCTATTTCTAAACGTTTAGGACTTAGGGGCCTTCAAGAAAAGAGCGTACTCCTCCCTCAAATGCCGGTAACACATCTGTGGTTCCTCTGGCGTTGCAGGTATTCATGTGCGTCGGATTAACTAACTTAGGCGATCCGCTGCTCGTTTGCCCCCTTCTCCTATAAAAATATAGGTAGTCTACTATCTACTACTTAACCATTTAATATGGAGTATTTATGTAATCGTTTCCATTTAATTCGATGTGCGATTTAACAGCCGTGGGGTCGTTATACGGGACATTAAGGTGATTTTATTGCACCTAGATTCCTGCTGCAAGCTGGCGATCCGCCAAATGAAACGGGACCAATATTACGAATAAAACATACAAACTATGCCATATAACATTTTATTTTTACACTAGCTGTTGTGCGCAACTTCGTCCGCGTGGAATTTAAT
>QDHC01000121.1:51092-66440 GCA_013186455.1 Papilio dardanus tibullus | reverse complement strand
GCTACTCAACTAAAATACTATCCTGGTGCGAACAAGGTTTTATAGATAAGGTTAAATTGCAATTAACATTATTAGTATTCAGTAGAAGATTTTTTATAGCTATTATCAGTACTTATGATATTTAAAAAACGTAAGGATTGATCCAAGATGTGCTCCATTTTCCGCAACTCCACGACTAGCGCGTATTTTGCGTGAGTACACATATCTTTGAATTTCTTCGCCGATATGTGCAGACATCACAATGTTTTCCTTCAACTAGGAGTATTACTATGATATTTTTATACAAATTTTTAGTATATTTATTTACCTGACATAATTATTTTTTCTTTTTAAAAAACATGTAATTTGTTTGACCAATAAATTATTTGTATTTGTAGTAATATTTACTTAAATAAGATAATATTAGTAAACTAGATGCATAAATCTATGTTAAATCAAAAATAAAAAATGATAGTTTTGTAATAGAAACAAATTTAAATTACACTTTTTATTAAATATTAAATCAACTAGTCGACGCCAATGACTTTGTCTGTGCAGAACTAAAAAAAAAGTAAGTAGTCTAAGTGTTCTTCCAGACTATTCTACATCCATACCAAGATCTGTTAAGTTGTAGACACCTTTAAACATCTATCCATACATCCATAATTTTTGCATTTATAATATTACTAAGATTTACCTTTAAGAATAGGCTAATTTTCACATAAAAATATCTAGTCTAGGATGATGTAGGCGGTAGCTTAGTCATTCCAGGTGATCTAATGTTTTCAACCACTGATCTCAGCAAATGGATAGGTTATGGGCTGAAAATTATAGCTTTCGCTTAGTTCCTACTTTAAAATGAGCTGTGAGCTTACCCAACATGCTTTTTGATCGGCGATGTCGCTGATGGAATCGACAAAAATGTATGAAACTGACATTGACATTCGATAAAATCATGTGATTGTCACGTGTGAGATATCGAACGTCGATGTCAGTTTCATACAAATTTGTCGATTCCATCAGCGACATCGCCGATCGAAAAGCATGTTGGTATAAGGCCACTGTAATGTTACTGACACTAAATTCTATGTGCTATCTTATGAGCGTTGGTGGCTCAGGGGTTTAGCTCTTGACTTGGAAAGTGCAGGTCCCGAGTTCGAATAACGTGATTTACCAATGTGTTTTTCGATTTTCATATGTACATATTTACACATTTAATCGACGCTTTTACGATAAAGGAAAATATCGTGATGTCTGCACATATCGAAGAAATTCAAAGATATGTGTGAAGTTACGCAAAATACGCGCTAGTATTGGAGTTGCGGAAAATTGAGCCCATCATGGGTCGAACTACAAACAGTTTTGTTCCCCTAGCCTAGCACATAAAAGGAAAACTATAAAAGACCGTCCCGTTTTAAGAAGATACATACTAAACATACATCAATCTAAATCGCGTTTTTAGTAATACTAGCGACCCGCCCCGGCTTCGCACGGGTGCAAATCGGTATAAGCTGATACTAAATACTGCAGCGTTTGCTATGTAAGCGCTAAAAATGTGTTAATTTACGAAATCATATTAAAAACCTCTAAATGATCAGTGTTACTCAACTATATTGTGAATGTATTATACATGAAACCTTCCTTATGAATCACTCTATCTATCAAAATCCGTTGTGTAGTTTTAAAGATTCAAGAAACATAAAAAAGCGTTATTGTTTTATTATGTAAGGATTAAATGAATCAATTTTTCGTGAGACATCTTTAATCTCATGTGCGAGACGTTCCGCGACCGTGACGTAACAAAAGACCCACACATCCTTGTGGAAGACCCCCCGAGGGTTCCAAACTAATCGACACCGTCACCGAAGCAACGCGTGACTTTTTAGCCGCTTAATTTTAGTTTATTTAGTTTTTTTTTATTTTATGTACTTGACAGCTACGCCCCCTGGTGCCCGGCGTGCAACGCTCTATCCCCAGCATGGACGGAGATGACGAACCGCGCGGCCCGGAAGAACTTAGAAATGAAGACGGCTGCTGTGGACGTCACCAAGTCGCCTGGACTGAGTGGACGATTCGTTGTTACAGCTCTGCCTACTATATTCCAGTAAGATGTTATATTATTTAATACTAGTTTCTACCAGAAATTCTATCACCTCGTAGTTAAAACACTTAATAGGTAGCCCATGTCCTTACAGTCTAATCTCCATTTATGCCAAATATCACCGAGTTTCGTTGAACTGTTGTGGAGATATCTTCTAATAATCATCATCATCTGAGGCACCACAGCCGCCTGTGGGACTCGACCTGATCCAGTAAATTTCACCATGTTGGTCTACTTCGGGCCTTTGCTTCCAGTCTTTGACGCCGATATTTATATCACTTACGACGTCATTAAGCACTATAAATTACACATTAGTCAAACTTGGATAACCGGGTCATTCTATGGTCCCGACGAGTTACCTCCATAACCGAGAAACTCGGATCAGAGACACCTCTATAAGAGAGACAAATATCGCGGTCCGTTAGACTCGTTTATCAAGGTTCGACTGTATTAGTAATCAATTTTATTTACTTCAGAGTCTTAATTGTTGATTAGGGTTCTTAGGCTCAAAGCTGTGAGAATATGCCATTTTAGTATTTACGCTGATGTCATATCGGCGACGCACCAACATCCCTTTAATTTTTTGCGTATAGTTCGATACTGAAGTCGGATACTTGAGTAGCTTATCAGAATATTCTACGAGTAATATTAATTTGCAGTGTAAAAGACGGTGAGTTCCGTCAGTACAAAGGTCCCCGTGACGCGGAGGCGATGCTCTCGTACGTGGAGCGAGGTCGCTGGCGCTCGACGGATCCCCTCTCAGCGTGGAAGTCACCGGATTCTATGCAGATGAGTGTCGTCGCTCATTTCTTTAAGCTCAGCCAGGCGCTCAGGGTGAGTGATTACTCATTTTATATATTAATCAAGATAAATAATTCAAAAAGGGAAAAACATTATATGCTGAAAGAAAACTAAAATACATTAAGAAATAAAAAAAAAGTTGTAGATCGATTGTGTTGGTGAGAGGATGAATGAATGCAGGTTAACGAATAAGATTTATGATGCGAAAGTGAGTGGAAGTGTTGGACGAGGTCGCCCGAGGCGGACTTATATCGGTTAAATTGGGGAGCTGCTCAAGAAGGCCGGTATTAAGAGTACGCGTAACCGTCGTGTATGCGTAGATGTATGAATGTAGAAGCGAGAGAGATGTGTCAGGATCGTGCCAAGAGGTCCGTTGTCTCTGCCTACCCCTCTGGGTTACGGGCGTGAGTTGTGTTGTAGACCGCGACGTCTGCGCGGTACTAAAAAACTTAATATGTAGCCTATCCCAATCGTTTCGAAAAAATTATAAAGTACTGCGACAAACGAGGACCAATAAGTCGTCGATTATGATACTGGAGGTCTCATTGGACCAAATTACTAAACAAGGATGTTCTGTATTTTGTAATAAATTTTATGAATGTACCAAACATAGAGAGTACAACAGTAATAACGCTGATTCTCGTTTCGGAATAAAGCGGCTAGTGTTTTCCCAGTCTATATTCTACATATGTAAAATTTCACCAATATCCATTAAGCTGTTCAGGAGATACCTTCAATCATCCATCCATCTTAAAGCCTTGTTCGCACCAGGATAGTATTTAGTCGAGTAACAAGTAGCATTTATCCGAAGAAAGGATTTACTACTGCTCGGACTTGTTTAAGGCACTAGGGTAGTAATTTAGTAACTAAACGTGTCCGAACAGCAACATTTTAGTAGAATAGATTAGTAAATTTACAAGGCTTGACTTTCTCATTTATTAGTAAGTTTATTATTTCAGAGTGTTCACACAATGCTGATGGAGACGTACGGGCTGCCGACGTGGGGCTCGTATCTCATATTTGCTGTTGGTACTATATTTATCGGAGCAATACTCGGACTGGTGAGTATGCTTAGAAAGTATATAAGAGGACTTTCATCATCATCATCATCACCAGCTCACTATACGTCTCCACCGAGGAGCTCGGAGCCCACCCTAGACTAGGCCATAGTCAATGAGGCCCACTGCGTGACTTCACACACATCTTTAAATTTCTTCGCCGATATGTGCAGACATCACGATGTTTTCCTTCACCGTAAGAGAGTCGGGTAAAAATGTACATATGAAAATGGAAAAACGTATAGGTAGATGGCGGGATTCAAACTCTGAACCTGCAGTTTACAAGTCAAGAATTGAACCTCTGAACCACCGACGCTCTTATATAGTAGTTGATTTAGTATAATTTTTTTACTTGCTTGTTTGGGACATGTCAGCAAAAATAAGCAAATCAAGGACCCCTGCTGCGGTATAGTGCTTAACTTATTTTGAAGTTTCCTAACTCAAAAACTACTGAGTCGATTTCAAAAATTCTTTCAACATTAGAAACATTAACAGTGGTAGAGCCCGCTTTAACATCTTGGCACGAATTGTCTCTCCCGGTGAAATACCACACACACAGAAGACAAGCGTCAAATGGAAGCTATTCCGTGTTTCGTCTGATGAGTGTGGTGCCGGAGGACTAATTTTAGTCCACTTTCCCTTCCTATCCTTTTAAGGAAATGATGGAATGGAAAAGTGGATCCCGGGGGAAGGAACATATAGGAAGAGGAATTATCCTCTTGCTGTGTCTCCTCCGTAGATTAAGGGTAGGCAACGCATCTACAATAGCTACGTTGATTTCACCGAGGTGGCCGCTTGCTCGTTTGCTACTTTATATTATAAAAAGAAAGCTACATTATCGAATAACATGGACAAGCGAATCAAGTCGGATGTAAAAGTTAGTTTCTTTCAGATGCTGGTATGTGTGATTGATCTGCTGTACCCCCCGAGGAGGCCGGAGAAGGTGCTGATCTCTCTTGCGGAGGAGCAGCGCAACACGGACAAGTCTGATGATGAACAGGTATGGAAGAACATTGTTATATTAAATTTGATATGTATATTTGAAAAATATTAAAAAAAATATATTTTAAAATTATTTTAGTAAATTAATAAATTCTAAAAGTCAGAATAAGATAAAGTAGCAACAAACTAAAATAAAAATATATAGTCAAACCTGGATAAGCGAGAAAACTCTAAGCGAGAATCATTCTCTGGTCCTGACGAGCTACCTCAATAAGCGAGAAATTCGCATTAGAGAGAAACCTCTATAAGCGACAGTCATTCTCTAGTCACGACGAGCTACCGTCAAAAGCGAGAAACGGATTAAAGTAAAACCTCCATAAGCGAGAGTCATTCTCTGGTCACAACGGATTACCTCTATAAGTGAGACAAATATCTCTGTCCCTTGTACTCTCGTTTATCAAGGTTAGTTAAAAATCTAATTCATCTAATTATATGTCTGTAGGAATTGATAAACGACGATATCGTGGACGAGGCGGAGAACTCACAGAGCGAAGGGGAGAAGAACTCACCTAGCGACGTAACTATCACCTTTATTATACCTCCTATCTTATTATCCCCCCTTTTTTTACACAAAATTAACACTCAATGATTTAGATTGCCACCTTTTGCGTTTTTGCTTCGGAGTAAGTCAGTTTTTATCGAAAATTCGGTCTAATGAAGTCGTAGAATTATGGATAAATCTTAGTTCTTTAGTGTGAGAAATGAAAAACTGAAGGCCGATTACTGAAACGACATTTAAAATATGTAACATCTTAAACCTTACTTAAACATTAAATTCTATTATAATTGTACCGTCTGTCAGATTGTAAGCGACGTTTACGAATCGAAGGTTAATTAATATTTAATTATTTGTCAGACTGATGAAGAAACGACGAAGGCTGAAGGTGCTGGTGATGATAAACCCAGTGAGGTGCGCAAGAGACGTCCGCGCAAGGCTGACTAGCACCCCCTAACACAGACCCCATACATACATGAACTACGACCCCCTACGTATTAGAAACATCACTTGAAACCCATTAACTACGACAACTTACATAATACAAATAAAAATATCATAGAAACCCCACATTTATGAACTAGGACCCCCAACATAATACTACTAAAAATGTCATAGGAACCCCACATTTATGAACTAGGACCCCCTACTAAATACAAAGAAATAACTATGGGAAACCCACATTTATGAACTATGACCCCCAACATAATACAAATAAAAATATCATAGGAACCCCACATTTATGAACTAGGACCCCCTACTAAATACAAAGAAATAACTATGGGAAACCCACACATTAATTCCGACCCCCAATAAAATAGAAATATCATAAGAACCCCATACATTATTTCGGACCCCTTACATAATACAAATAAAAATATCACATGAACCCCAAACACATGAACTTCAACCCCCTATATTATAAATAACACCACAGAACTCCCAGACATATGAACTCTGACCCCCTATCCTGCAGGATACAAAGAAACAACGTCACATGAACCCCATACACATAACACCGACCCCCAAACCTAAAGGCCTTTATAATGTACAAAATAATGTCCCATAATATAAAAAAAACATATAAAAAATCATTTGTTCAACATTTTTAGCACAAACTAAGCTTTTTTGTAATTATAAATAAAAAATATATAAAAAAAAAACTTCAATTTAGTTTTAGAGTTTAGTTAAATTGTGTCAAGGGTTTTATAAGAAAGGGGGTGAGCAGCGCTCGATATATGCTTTTTTATTTGTATTATTTAGTAATAATAAAAAGCATTTATTAATAATTTACTATTAATTAGCAGTTTTAAATATGAAATTGACTTGCGGTGATTCATATTATATTATTTATGATGACTACAATATTATGTTTTTTTTTATTAATATATTTATCTATACTAATGTAAACGGGAAATTGTATTTTCTACGCGAAGTCGGGAGCAACAGATAGTATACTCTGAGCTCAAATTCTTTTGCATTTTTAATTTTTAATGATAAAATCTCTTCATACTATGAAATAAAACGAAATGTAGCAATTTAATAATTACCTATTAGGATAGTATTTTAGTCGAGTAGCAAGTAGCAAGTATCCGAACGAAGGATTTACTAATCTATTCTACTAAAATGTCGCTGTTTGGACACGTTTAGTTACTTTACTTGCTACTTGACTAAAATACTACTGTGGGTTCAAGCCTTTATTATGAATTGTTATTTCCATTTAATATCATTATAAACTGATTTTTCATTTGTTCCATTCCAGTTTCAGAATCCAGTACTTACTGGAGTACTTAAAAGAAATACTGGAATCCACAGAAAATACTGTATTTTTCCATTATTATTTTTTTAATTTGTAATCCAGCGCTGGATTTGGTCGCTGGACTGGATTTCTCTACATTTTGAAATATTGTTACTATGGAGTATTGTTTCATTATTTTTTTTAACTTAAAAACTTTAAAACTCTCATTCCTTATGAAACTAATAGTTTAGTACTTTTTACACTTGTGTTTGTTTATTTTGCACCAAAATTTTAGTTTATTTAGTTTTTAAGTCCCCATTATCATGTATTTAAATAATAAAAAAAACGTGTCTTAAATATTTTCAGTTTAATTCTTATACGGAAAGTACGTACTTACAGAGATTAAAATAATCGTATTTATGCATTTTTTAATAAATTACGTGTTGATATGTTTAATTAACAAATTAAATGAAATTATTAAAATAACAGACGTGAGTATTAGAAATACAAAATTTTATATTATACGTTAGGCTTTTATTGTAATGTCAATCTAGATTTGTGTAAACAAAATTGCCTTGTCATGTATTAACTAATGACTTAGTGTTTCGCTAAATAAATGTATTTATAATTTTGATTTTGTTTTTTTTTATTCTGAACCTTATAAATACAATTACAAAGAAATATCACCACACAGAAGGCAGGCGTGAAATGGAAGATTCGCTTGATGAGTGTGGTGCCGGAGGCCTAATTTTAGTAAATTTTCTCTTCCCATCCTTTTTCTTATAAGGGAATGATGGGAAGGGGATATAGTTTGGCGGAGGAGACGCATAGGAAGAAGAATTATCCTCTTGCTGTGTCTCCTCCGTAGACTTTAGATAGGTAACGCATTTGATATTGCAGATGTCTATGGACAGCGGTCACTGCGCTATTCCAGGAAATCCAAGTGGCCACTTACTCGTTTGCCACTTTGTAATATAAAAAAAATATTTAAGATACTGCCCAATATAAATTTGTTGGAATTGAAATTGTGAGGATTGTAAGTTTAATAGTTATTTCCTTGACACCTTCAATCAGAAAACTTCTTAAGAAGCTGAACTTTTAACGTATGGAATCTTTCGATATAGTAAAAGACTATATTAATTAAAAAATAAAATAACCAATTCATTCAAATGTNGACCAAAGTCCTTAGGACTCTGCCCATTCTCCTTTGTTGGAATTGAAATTGTGACGATTGTAAGTTTAATAGTTATTTCCTTGACACCTATCAGAAAACGTCTAAGGAAGCTGAACTCAACTTATGGAATCTTTCGATATAGTAAAAGACTACATTAATTAAAAAATAAAATAACCAATTCATTCAAATGTCTCTTTATTCACGTATTTACATAAAGTATCGAGATAATTTTATGTTCACTAAATGTATGTAAATAATTTAGATTTTAATAAAAATTAGATTACAAGGTTACAGCGGGCTCTACAAGATTGGAAAAGGTTTAAACAAGATTATATAAAAGAGAAGAAATACAATTTATATGCAAATATTTGTTAGCCAAAATACTAAGACTAAATAGTGGGGGATACAAATTTCACATTCAAAAGATACAATAAAAATTGGGACGATCCTCAAAAAACATTTCTAAACGCTACTAATACCGAAAAATATAATTTATGGTGGGGATCAAAGTTTAATAAATATAATTTAATAATTAAATTCAAAGCGATTATTGTCGAGATCTCAAATACATATCATTATAAAAAAAAACACAAAATCAAGCATGCAATTTGCATAATTAATTAAAAAAATCTCATTCACAATACAAAAACCATTCAAAGAGGCTATAATTCAACTTCTCTTTGGATTCTTTTTAAAATCAAACATTTAAAAAAAGAAATTGGCGCCAACACTCGGAAGCGATGTAAATCGGCGCGAAAACGACCACAAGATGGCCGACAACTAGCCTAACCTAAAAACTCGCATTACTAAACAAATGTAAAAATCCTTAACTAAGAAAGATTACGGACACAATAAAAAACCAAACAAAAAAAGACTAGATCGTTAAAATAAAAACTATTACAATTATTACTTAAACTATTAAATCATCATAATCACAAATTATACGAGATTTCATTACATTGCCATTTTCTTAAATAAATCAAAATATTCAATTGACTTTCGATAATTCGACAAACTTTTATAAGAAAAAGTTAAATTATTTCAAAATATTGGATTCACTCAATATTATTTTACACAAAATTACCATATTTCAGTTGTAAATATAAAATAATGTAAAAACCGTCTTTACTGACGTTGTTTTGTTTACAAAGTTTAAATATATGTTGGCCTATGGCTTCATTAGACCGAATTCGCGATAAAAACAGAGATTTTGCGTTTGTAAGGTCGTTTTTTGCGTGAACTCGGTCTAATGAAGCCGTTGGATAAGAAAAATGGTTAATTATGGTCATTGGTCAAATCCAGAGGAGAAGGATCTTTGAATGTTTAAAAAAGTGCGTCGAATTAGCAAGTCAAGTATTATCTTATACAACAAATTATATATAAATATAAAACTGATTTTCTTGCATTTGTCATATTTTTAACTTCAAATAAGAAAACTGTTTCCAGTATAGAGGTGTAACGTCATTGTTATTTGTATGAGATTTGCTGTATTTCACGCTCTGGGGGGTTATTCAAAATACATTCGCTACGAAGCGATTCTATAGCCAAAGTCAAAAATGAAACTGACAATGACGTTCGATATTTCACACATGACTTATCGAATGTTAGTATCAGTTTCATAATTTTTTGTCGATTTCATTAGCGATATCGCCAATCGAAAAATACTTTTAGTAGCCCCATGGTTACGCTGCGCAAATCTGACACTTGTCGATATTAAAATACTTATAGCAAATTGTTATGCTACCCTCTGTTATGCTTTTAGCCAGTGGAAAAACTTTAAAATGTTTATATTGAAAACTAATAATAATTTGTTTTTAAAAATCATAAAAGACGTATTCACAAATATTATTTGGAGAACAGCTTTTCTAAGATTAGTCCAAGTTAACAGGTGGGCCGCAATAATACAATTGCCACAATATAAAAATGCAACTTTGGGTGTGTTATGATATCAGTAAAGCCTTGTTCACACCAGGATAGTATTTAAGTCGAATAGCAAGTAGCATTTATCCGAACAAAGGATTTACTACTGTTCGGACTCGTTTAAGCCTAAACCTACGCACTAGGGTAGTAATTTAGTAACTAAACTTGTCCGAACAGCAACATTTTAGTAGAATAGATTAGTAAATCCTTTGTTCGGATACTTGCTACTTGCTACTTGACTAAAATCCTAGTGCGTACAAGACTTAAATTCAAGCGACAATTCAATAATAACCTTTTTTCCGAAAAGCCGATATGAATCTACCCACGTTTATTTACAGATTCTTTCAATTTATTCATATGATGTATTTTATATTGTGACAATTATTTATTTATTTAAAATTAAACTGTAATATCAAGCAATCAGTATAATAAAGCAATCGTATTAAATATATCAAGGCAGTGATAGTTTGGTCAATTTGACCATGTTTTTGACCAAATAATAAGGAAGGAATAGAGGAAAACGTTTGGAAGAGAAACCCTAATTGGTTTAAATTGACTTACAACTGAGAATGCAGTGACACTTGTCTCTGTCATTATCATAGTGAAAGAAAGAGATGACAATATACAAATACCACTGCAAAAACATCAGTAACATTATTTTTAAATATTTTTTCCTTGTCATATTTTTATTGACAGATTTGGTAGAGAGATTTCTTACAAGGAATTTCAACAGTACATATAATCCGACAAAACCGTCCTTACTAAATTACAAGCGTTTTAACGGTCCCCTGACAATGACAACTAACACAAAATCCTTGACATTTTCCATTGCTGAAGCCTTGTTCGCACCAGGATAGTATTTTAGTCGAGCAAGTAACATTTATCCGAACAAAGGATTTACTACTGTTCGGACTCGTTTAAGCCTAAACCTACTCACTAAGGTAGTAATTTAGTAACTAAACTTGTCCCAACAGCCATATTTTAGTAGAATAGATTAGTAAATCCCTTGTTCGGATACTTGCTACTCGACTAAAATACTATCCTAGTGTACAAGGCTTAAGTGATGTGATGACAGTGACGGTCACCGGGTCAGTAAAGTTTGTCGGACTATATAAAATATGACAAGGAATTATCAACAATTTATTATATATTCTGTGAATTGGAACCCCAAAAGCTATTCTATCACTGCTATAAATACTAACTTACAATTATCCTTAACAACGCCATCTATCGGTTAAGTTTAACATTCAAGCAATATGGCGTCTAGAGTATTTAAGTATCGCGTTAAAGCAAATATACTATACACTTTTAATACTAATAAATAATACACTTATATCATTATTGTTCATAGCTCGCTTTGTGTATCAACCTGACACTTGTTTTGACAGTTGTCACTATTGACAGCTGTCACTATCGACAATATTGACTGTTGTCACTATTGTGTGTTGTCACCATTGACAATGAGGTGTCAATACAAGTATTCGCAGTCGAAACGCATCTAGACGTATGCGCTTTGTAAAACAAAGCATATATATAAAAGAAAACAGGTTTTAGTTCATATTTATTATTTAAAAAATGGATTTAAAGCCTATTTTCTTTTAATATCTAATTATATTTGGATTACTAATTGACCAAAGTCATACAGAGTTTCATTGATTTGTCCAATCGTGTTTTGATTGTAGAAACAAATTTATAAAAACATTATCATTACAAAGATGTTTTTAATAATGTTTTTATTCAATATACGATATTATTATCATAATGGAAGGTTCCAGTATTCATGAATATTAATTCTATAATGCAAATTATAATATTATATTAGGAACCAAATATATTATGCAATACTTTAAGATATATTTTATTTGTTGAAAAATCATAAAGAACATTTTTTTTATATTGAACCAAATCGGTGGTTTTTTTCTTACCCCAGGGCTTTAGTAGACTGGTGTCACGCAAAAAGCATTCTAATGCCGAAGCATTGCGCGAATTCTGTCTTATGAAGCCTTACGGTTAGAAATAAATTATTTCATTTTGTTATGAACCATTGCACATAAAATAAATTAATTAAAATGATAATTTAAAAACTAAAATACTTTTAAATATTTTTTAAACTGCACTAAAATTGTGATGTTCTTGTAGACATATCTATACTTATATTATAAAGAAGAAAACTTTTTAATTTTGTATGTATTGAAATAACTCAAGAACTACTGGGCCGATTTCAAAAATTCTTTCACCATTAGAAAGCTACAGTATCCCCGAGTGTCATAGGCTTATATTAGTCAACACCACGCGGACGAAGTCGCGAACAACAGCTAGTTAATAAAATAATTAATGTCAATGGTAAAAACATACAAAAAAGTACATCGTCAAGCCTTTAATTTTATTTAATAAACACTCAATTTATTATGATTAGGTTAAATATCAAAACTAAATACTTTATAAAAAAGTATTTCATTCAAGTTTTTAACTGTCACATTGACAGCTGTGCAATGGTTCAAAAACCAAAGTCTTTTTGAAGCTAAATTAAAAAAAAAAAACAAAAAATCCAGCAAACTGAGATAAAAACAAATAAATATATATTTATATATTCTAGCCTCATTCTTAAATTATCGTTTATTTTATTACATAGTATTGTCCCTTGTATATTTTGGACCATAGAGACGCTCTACTGGAGATTCACACTTAAAAAAAAAATGTTTACTCTTTGCCCAATACCATAGATTATGTTACGTAGACTTGACTATCGTTTATCTATGGTTTATATTTCTCCATGTTTCAACAAAAACAAGCGTAGAACCGAGACATATCTATCCCCCAGTAGGCGTCCAACTGATTTCTGAAAAAAATAGCTTACAATCAAAATTTTTCAATAATTTTATTTATATTAAAGTAATATTACCAAGAGAAAAGATTTATATTTTTGTGTGTATTGAAATAACTCAAAAACTACTGGGGCGATATCAAAAATTCTGTCGCCATTAGAAAGCTACATTATCCCCGAGTAACATAAGCTATATTGTTTAATTCCACGCGGACAAAGTCGCGAACAACAGCTAGTAAATGATACTCAATAAAATAATACTCACCATCAAGGGTCCATTGGATGTGGGGGCGAAGCGCCACAGCTGCTGTCCTCAGAGTGCAGGCCTTCGCCCATATCTGTACCCACCTGTAACGTGTACAACTGTGTACTATGTAAAACTGTGTAAGAAAAACATGTAAAACTATGTAACATGTAAAATTGTGTAATATGTGAATTTGTGTAACATGTAAAACTGTGTAATATGTAAAACAAAGTAACAAAAACTATGTAACATAAAACGGTGCAATAAGTCAAACTGTGTAACATGTAAAACTGTATATTATATCAACCTATGTAACATGTAAAATTGTGTAATATGTAAATTTGTGGACCATGTAAAACGGTGTAATATGTCAACTGTGTAACGTGTGAATTGTGTAATGAGTGTGTAATGCGTACACACCTTCAGCACATCGTGGAGCGAGCTCATGCTGCCCAGACTTAACGGAGTGATGGACCTCTCTAATAGAGAGCCACTGCCTTGAGATCCTCCACCTATAGACCTGTGAATAAAAAGTATTTAATTTTATTAATCTGTATTTAAAACATGTTTTATCTATACATTTGACAATAATTCGGCCGCCGCAAAAATATACCTCGACCTCGATATTTGTGACGCTAATAGATGTTTCTTTCTAATGCGAGTTTCTCGCTTATGGAGGTAGCTCGTCGAGACCAGAGAATGACTTATCCAGGTTTGAGTGTAATCCATAATCATCTTTGTTATATTTAACCGACTTCCAACAGAAGGAGGTTATCAAGTCAATGAGTTTTTTTTTTATGTTCGGAAATTGAGCAGCGAGTTCTGAACCGATTTACGTGATTCTTTTTTTGTTCGATGCAAAATAGCTCCCATGTTTACGTTAAAAAAAACTATTTAGTAGTTTTTTAGTTATTTCTAATTTGCATATACATCTACCTATCAATGTTTACACATATTTTAATATATTACCTATCCATGGCTCGGGTCATCGTATCTCCAGCACCATCGGTCGTGTCACGACGCCGCCATGACCCTGAAGACAGAACATATTATATTTACTGAAAATTATTAAATTACCTCTAAAACTAAAATTAATATGTTATAATCCGACATAAGTAACATAAATATTATATTTTATTTGTCCCAACCGTTATATGATCCGGTGCCATGAGATATGGTGAGGGGCGATGTCCGCTTGCTGCTGTCCCGGCTGCCGTACAACTGTACACAACAAAATACAAATAAATATATAGATGTAATGTGTAATAGTGTAACGTGTAATAGTTTAACCCTTAATTTGGCAAGGTATTTTTTGAAATATTTTTTAATTTTTCTTTTTTCCCCATGTATAGACTTTAGAATATCTGTAAAATATACAAAACAAATGTCATTTTATAATTTTATTGTCGGATGTAACGGACTTAGCCAAATTAAGGGTTAAGGTGTCATGATGTAATCGAGTGATGTATAATAGTGTAATGTGTAATAGAGTGATGTATAACAGTGTAACGTGTAATCCAGTGATGCTTAATAGTGTAAAGTGTAATAGAGTGATATATAATCGTGTTATGTGTAATAGTTTCATGTATAATAGTGTAATTTGTAATAGTTTCATGTAAAATAGTGTAATGTGTAACAAGTAACAATGCGTCTTGTAAGATGTGCTCACCTGCTGGTGATGATCGTCAGCGGTCTCTAGAGTGGTGGGCAGGTCCAGTAGGCGCTGCGAACGGATGCCGTCTCCAGGGCCCATGTGGGACACATGGGCGAAGTTCGTAGGCGCTGAGATTAGACGGGAACGACGTTCCGACCTTGAAATTGAACATTATATTATTAGAAATTTAAGAAACATAGTATAAAGTGTTATTGTGTGTGTATATCAATTTATCCTGCCTTTTTTATATATCGTGTTGGTACTGTCTTTAATTATAATGAGGAAAGATTTCTATTATATGTATTGAAATAACTCAATAATTGTGCCGATTATAAAAATTCTTTCATAATTAGAAAG
>QDHC01000110.1:425099-511670 GCA_013186455.1 Papilio dardanus tibullus | reverse complement strand
ACTATTTTTCTGATTTTCAACTCCCACCCGGCCTTAAAGATTCAAGCATATATAGGGACAAACATAAAAAGCGTTATTGTTTTATATAATAGTGTAGATTCATCAGTCGTAAAGCCTTGTTCGCACCAGGATAGTATTTTAGTCGAGTAGCAAGTATTTAGCAAGTATCCGAACAAATGATTTACTAATCCACTCTAAATGTTGCTGTTCAAACACGTTTAGTTACTACATTACTTGCTACTCGATTAAAATATATGTTGCGTACAAGGCCTAATCTTCGGTTGTTTAGAGGTCAAACAGTTGACTTGTAATCTACAGGTCCTGGGTTCGAATACCGCCATGAATCAATGTGTTCGATTTTCGAATTTCATACGAACTTTATCCGACCCTCTTACGGTGAAAGAAAACATCGTAATGCGTGCATATATCAGCTACAGCTACAAGAAATTCAAAGATATGTTTGAAGTCTACGCTGGGCTAGCGTGCTTGACTATGGTCTAGTCACCCTCAACAAAGGGTAGGTTCCGAGCTTACATAACCTCATATAGGTTCAGTCAAACGAGCTTATTTTTACAACATAACTCAAGCCCATAAGGGTAGGCAGAGACCAGAGACCTCCATTTGGCTCGATCCTGACACACCAACTCGCTTCTTCTATTTTTCTCTTACTTTTACTTAATTAAATTATACTAAAGTTGTTAAACTCTCTTCCCAATTTATTACCAAATAATATTTCCTCCACTAAATTTTTTCCTTCACCTTTGACTTTATGATAATGAGGTCGAAGTTTCGTGGTATTCAATCAAAGTTGAAAGAATTTTCGCATAGAGACCGACTGGCCGACTGACTACGCAAGTCGGCGGTTAAACTTGTAATGAAATAATTCAAGTCGTCTGCACAACGTCCAGAGTCTAATTAAATTTCTATCTCAATTTCTTTGCGAATCCACTGTTCTTTTGTAACTCGGTTAGAAATGTCTTTGTGAAAAAAAGTCGACGCCAACTAGCTCGCTTGCCTTAAGTGCTTTAAGAACTAAATATTTTTTACTCTTATTAAGAGTAATTTGGCAAATTATACACAAAAGTGTCACAACTAAAGTAACATTTTCCGTCGTCTTTTGCTGAAAAGCTTAATCATATTATGCTTAAGTTAATTATAAGACTAGCTGTCGCCTGCGACTTCGTCTATGTGGAATTAATAAAAGAACTATGTTCTACATCTATATAAAATTTCATTGGATCTTAATCAGACTTTCTAGAGATATGTACAAACAATCATCTATCCATCCAAACCACGCATTTATAATATTAGTTAGAAATTAAAATATATAAATAACAGTTTGTTTTACATGTTTTTCAGCTATAGTTCAAAAGCTTTCTGTAGTAAGTAAAAATAGTATTAATTACATTAAAGTGAAAGTAATTGCTTAATCAAAAGCCCTAAATACTTTTGTAAAACATAAATTAAAGCAATCTTTTTATTCCGTCAAGCACTAATGGCCGTTTTCACCAACAATCTCTAAATTGTAACCCTTAACATATTTTAAATCTCACCTAACGCTACTTTCCTTTTCACCAACAGTTAAGAGTCGCTTTAGACCGCAAGGGATACGTTAGATTTAGGGAGACACTTAAGCAAAAAGACACCTCTATATAGGTGTAACTACTTAGGGGTTGGTTGGTGAAAACGGGTATCAGACAACTTTCTTTCAACTTTTCTTTACCACTGATAGCATAATAACGTTCCCGACCCAACATCTTTCAATACATTAACCTTTATGTTGGTCTGGGACGGGCAATGCGGCACGACTTGGGCGGACAAAGTTTACAATATCGACTATTATCATTTAGGTCGAACATAACATCGACTTCTGAATTAGGGTTAATGTTTTCCGTAATGGTTGCCAGTCTGGACTACACTTTTAAGTGTGTTAGAAAGGCAATTATATTAGATAAGGGAATGGAACCAGAGCATTTTTAGATGCAATAATACAAAACATGTGTTTGCTCATAAAATTTTCACAGGCGCTAAAATAATAAATTTTTGGATAAATGAGTTTCTTTTTTGTTCTAGTCATTGCCAACTTATCTAAATTCAATATTTATAATTCAGAATCTAATAATATAACCTCAAATAATTTAATTCAGTGTTCGCCTTTTCATGTATACTGTCAATTGAAATATCGTTTGTCTAAAAGAATATTGATTATTACTACCATAACATTTGGGGAGAATAATTGCACAAATTGTAAGAAAATGCACATTCAACGTTGCAGGAACCTCATTTGTAGAAATATTTTAGTTCAGCTAACACCTCCGTGTCCCGGAGCGGAGTAAATTTTGCATAAAAGGCTTTGCTTTGTACAAGATACATTACATGCATCAGCTTAAATTATTTTAACAAAATACGTTACCTCAAAATGATAAATGGCTTGCATTTATTATGATTCATTTCTAGCGGAAATTATGTATATTTTGTTGCAGTTTGTATGTAGAAAGTGTTTTATGCTTAACTAGCGAACCGCCCTGGCTTCGCACTTCAAAAAACCGCAAACCGTTGTGTAGTTTTAAAGATTTGAGTAAACATAGGGATATAGGGACAAAGAAAGCGACTTTGTTTTATACTATGTATTGATGTACTATTATTAAACATGCCATATTGAGAAAATATAGACTTATTTCTTCATCTTAATATAGAAGGTGATGAAATGAAGAAGGTGATTGATAGCGCTATGGTTTTATGTTTTCCTGGTACCCAAAATACTTTTCGATTAGGGATATCGCTAATGGACTCGACAAAAATGTATGAAACAGACATTGAGATTCCATAAGTCATGTGCTTCTAACGTGTGAGATTTCGAACGTCATTGTCAGTTCTTCGTAGCGAATGCACTTTGACTTTGAGTAACCCCCCGGACTATTTTAATGTCTACCAGGGATTTAGGCTGTCAGATATAAATTAGTTACTTATAATAATAACTAAACATTGGGTGAATAGAGATCGGTGACCTTTATGAAGGTCATATCTTTCGTAGTATAAGCCGGTAAACGGAAAACTTGGTTATGGGAAATGGCGTCGCAATTTCTCTCTCATTAGCAGTTCCCGTATCAGCTTAACTAAACTTTCATATCGCAGTAATATAGCTTCGTGTTACTAAGAACTTTGTGTTGCATACTTAGCTCTACCTATTATAAAGTAGGTTTCGATGGAAGCATGTTTGTTTGATGTTAACAGTGGTAGAGCTTCAACATCTTCGCACGAATTGTCCGGCTCGCCCGGTGTAATACCGCGACCACACAGAAGACGGGCGTCACATGGAAGCAATTCCGTGTTTCGTCTGACGAATGTGTTGCCGGAGGTCTAATTTTAGTCCACTTTCCCTTCCTATGCTTTTCTTATAAGGAAATGATGGGAAGGGGAAGTGGATTGGCGGGGGAGGGGACGCATAGAAAGAGATATTATCCTCTTGCTGTGCGTCTCCTCCTCCGTAAATGAAGGGTAGGCAACGCATCTGCAATTTTAGATGTCTATGGGCAGCGGTCGCTTCGCTATTTCCATGATTCTAGGTGGCTGCTTGCTCGTTTGCCACTTTATAACATAAAAAAAAACTCCAGAACGGCTAAACGGATCTTAATGAAGTTTTGTGCAAATATGTCACAGTTACAGATATTTTTTGTAAATAAAATTAACTAGGATCCAGTGTAAACTATAATATGTACAATATGAAGAAAAAGATAACATTTTATTAGAATCATATGGAAATGTAATGTAACTGTATAGCTGCAAAACAAATTGCATTCTAGTATAAAGTTCTCTTGGAAAATTGTTAGAATTGACCGTCTGTTGTCTAGACAAATAACTCAACCTGTATATTTACAAAGAAAATACTAGAAAACAATTTAACTTCATTCCTTTTATAAGCCTGGAAACTAGTCTAAATTGAGTGCAACAAGCGAGGGGATATACAGATTTTATGTTGCAATTTGCAGACATAAGTTTAACTCGAAGGACCAACATTGCTATTATAAAAAAGTAGGCGCTAAACAATATATATTAGCTTATGTATTTGGTACATTATGCATGCATAAATTACATTAAATGAGGTTGCATTATCTCTGTATTTTAGCAATTTTTATGCTCTGTTAAATTTTTGAAGTTAAACATAAGCGGAGTCGAGCGTTTTCAACTTCGTCCGTGATATTGTAAAGCGAAAATTCATAATTACAGAACTTGTTACACAAAACTGTATGCAATTCCTGCTTTACCTGTATATTCTGAATTCTGAATTCTTGTCTTATTTAGAATTTTAATAAAACTGTACAGTCAGCTATAAAAGTTTGCTATGTAAAATAAAAAGGCAAAAATGTATTTCGTTGAATTTTAGTGAAACTTGAAAACAACAATAATTAATTTCGAGATAATGAAATTGACGTTTTAAAAAGGCGTCACCGAAACAAAAACCGATCGCCCGAAGACAAAGCAATATCATTAATACCAAGTGACAGCCTTGGCACCAAAGCTGTCACTTCACTTGAAAAGCCCCATTTGAAGGCTGAATTTTGTAACAATATGAATATTAAAATAAACACTGTTTCAAGTAAATGTTCGTAATTATTATTTTATAGTAATCTATACTAATAGTATAAAGAAGATTTTTTATTTTGATTTTTGTATATATTGAAATAACTCAACGACTAAAAGGTATATTTTAAAAATTCTTTCACCGTTAGAAAGCTATATTATCCCTGAGTAACATAGGCTATATTTTTTAATTCCACTCAGACGAAATCGCGAGCCACGGCTAGTTTAAAAATAAAGCTTAATGTATAATCCTAGTGGTTTTTTAGTGTTAATTTAAAAAACCCACCCTAAATTGTTACTTTTAGTTAATTTAACATCAAGACTTTAAGCGTTTTAAGTTTATTTTTTCTATGAAACGTGTAGGCTACCCAAAATACATTCGTTACGAAGCGATTCTATAGCAAACGTCAAAAATGTATGAATGTCGTGCTTGTCACGTGTGAGACATCGATCGTCATTATCAATTTCATACATTTTTGACGTTAGCTATAGAATCGTTTAGCGAATTTACTTTCGGTAGCCCCCTTGTCACAATTTCAATAACAAAAGTATGATAATTCTCTCTTTTACCTATTATTTTACCTTTATTCTTACCCTTCGTATATTTCTAAAGGCGACGATAGACGTAGTAAAACAGGAGTACTATTGTTTAATATTCTATGCGTACATCATATGATTGCTTGCTTTTTTATCACGACTGTGCCACAGCAGGTGTTATTGACAATAGAATCGATATGCAAATAAAAATGAGTAATAAAATTGATTGAACATACTTTATTAAACCGTGGAACACTCGATTCCTAATAAATATGCATTGCAAGTTTATATTAAACTTTAACTATTAATCCTGTTTCTAAATGTGGCTTCATTAGACCGTTCGCAGATTTACGCCGAAGCAAATATTCGCTTTTATCGCGATCTTGGTCTAATGGAGTCGTAGGGTAAGAGTTTGCAATATACTGGAATAAATGTATTTTCAATTGTAATCCAGCAGTGACTTCGATCAGTAGACTGGAATAATGTGAGCCTGTCCTTATCTATAAAAACAACTTGTTTGAAATAGATATGCTTTGGTGTATTTTACTGCTCATATTATAAACATAGTTAATTTGTCATATTAGTATATCCTAATATTATGAAGATAATAACTTTGTATTTTTATATTTTTGTATGTATTGAAATAACTCAAGAACTACTGGGCCGATTTCAAAAATACTTTCACCATTAGAAAGCTACATTATCTCCGAGTAACATAGGCTATATTTTTAATTCCACGCAGACGAAGTCGCGAACTATAGCTAGTTATATTATAAACTGACAAAATAATAGCATTATTGTAGATTAAAGTAATAAAATTAATGATTTAATACTTTTTTAAATTAAATCCACCAAGGGTTTACGCAAAGTACATGCGCTACAAAGCGATTCGATACCGAACATCAAAAATATAAGGAACTGACAATGACATTCGATATTTTAACATGACAAGCACATGAGTTATCGAATATCATCGTCGGTTTCAAACATTTTAATCGATTCCATCAGCCTATCAAAAGATAACCACCATTTAATAAAATAATAACAAATAATGAAATATTTGAAAGCAATTATTTAATAATTTGAATTGTTCTCCGATTGAACTATGTGATTTTATTTAAATTACAATACTCAGAAAGCACTCGATGGCTCTCAGGGCGGTGTGAAATTGAAAGGTTAACTGAAGCGAGACGAGGAGGCAGAATACGATATAAAACAATAGTGAAAATTAACATCAGAATGTATTTATGTATACAGTCAAACCTGTATAAGCGAGAAACAACTATAAGCGAGATAAACGGATTAGAAAGAAACGTTTATAAAGCCTTGTACACACTAGGATAGTATTTTAGTCAAGTAGCGAGTAGCAAGTATCCGAGCAAAAGATTTACTAATCTATTCTACTAAAATGTTGCTATTCGCACACGTTTATTTACTAAATTACTTACCTAGTGCGTAGGTTTAGGCTTAAACGAGTCCGAACAGCAGTAAATCCTTTGTTCGGATAATGCTACTTGCTACTCCACTAAAATACTATCCTGGTGCGAACAAGGCTTAAGCGAGACGTATCCAGGTTCGACTGTATTTTGATAAATATAACGTTGGTTCAAATTAAATATTTAAGTTAAGGTCGGAGGAGTCTCCATTACATGTGAAAAAACGAATTATAATGAACTAATGCCCCTTTTCACCAACCAACCCGTAAAGTAGTTTTAGATAGGAGTCTTTTTGCTTAAGCGTCTCCCTACATCTAACGGATCCCTTGCGGTCTAAAGTGACACTTAACTGTTGATGAAAACGAAAGTAGTGTTAGGTGACATTTAAAATGCGTTAAGGGTCACATAAAATTTAGGTATAGTACACGGATATTAGATAAGTTTTATAAGTATAGCTTTAAATGTACGTTTTCGAGCTTAAATAAAAAATAGAAGTCACAGTTTAACTTAACTAAGACCTAATTAAAATTAAGGTTTGTGTTATTCTTCAAATAAAATATTTGTCCTTTTCCTTTATCTAAAATCTAAATAAAATTCCTTCCATAATGTAGGCTTTTTGACATAATTATTTTCTTTTCACAAAAAAACGTTAATTAAGTCTATACAAATCTAAATTAAGAAAAAGCTCACGAAATTCCGCAATAAGATTATACTTGAAGACTTCCTGGAAATGTATAATTAATTGAATTTATTTTATACTAAATCTTCTTTCACAAAAATGACTAATTAAAAGTGAACATAACTAAATAGTCGAATATCAATATGGCCTACATGCGTAGAAAGAGAAAGATATAGAACTGGCTATAGCGTATACGATTGAAGGACAAAAAATACCTTAGACTGCGTCATATGTATGTTGTTTGTGCATAATTTTACGGTTTTAAACCAATAATATCATGTCTTAATGCTTGGAGCGCCACAATACTATATGATACGTCACATCTGCTTAGGTCCGGTTTCTGGACCCAAACAAACAAAATCGCATACGGAGAAAGGGACCAAAGATCTATATTACTGTTTTTGTCACGTTGCGTATATTTCGTATAAATGTGTCTCAGTCGCTATCAGTATGAGATATGTCATGTCATATCTGGTTCTTTAATCTATGGATATTGCAGACGTCTAGAATAGAATAGAATAAACGTTTATTGCCAAAGAAAACATGTACAAAAAATAAATTAAAATATAAAAAGATCGGCAAAAGGTGTTCAGCTCGGCTGGTGCAGGGAGGGCCAGGACCGTCCCTGCGCTGGTTTTCAGCTGACCCCATTGCTCTCACCCCATATGCACTTGTTGATAGGGTAACCATTCTAAGAACAAAAAAAGAAATAATAAAGTATAATTTTTTACAAGTTAAAAAAAATGACATGTCTATGGACTATAGACGTCGATAATCACGTCGGCGTTCCCACTGCTCGATTGCCCAATCTATATCTATTGTATAATCTATACTAATATTATAAAGAGAGAAACTTTGTATTTTTTTTTATTTTTGTTTGTATTGAAATAACTCAAGAACTACTGGGCCGATTTTAAAAATTCTTTCACCATTAGAAAGCTACATTATTCCCGAGTAACATAGGCTATATTAATTAATTTCACGCGGACGAGCAACAACTAGTTTCCTTATAAAGAAAGTAATAGTTATCTTTATTTTGTCATTCAATTAGAACGAAGTATAGGTACTGTCTACGCAAGAAACAACAGCTTTGGGATAGTGAGGGGGATGCTCTCGTGTCTTAATGCCATTTATCAAGAACTCGGATAAGGGGTGAATACTAATTACTTTTCCTCGACAATAATTTAAAGCAGACGCTGTCTTATTAATACGTACGGTTCTAACAATTACTTTAAGGTTAACAGATATAATATAAAGCGTTAAGCCGGCTACTGACTTCAGTTTTTAATCTGTACAGTTTAAATTATGCAGTTAACACTAACGTACACACATCAGTTTTAACTGCGCAGTCGATCTGTACAGTTAAACGTGAGTGTCTGTAGCCGGCATAGGTATGTTGGTATGATTAGATTTTATTGTTTCTCTATTTAAGAAAATAACTGTAGTAAATGTTATATGCACTAATAAACAAATACTTTGTTAACTTTTACTGAAAGTCGTAAAAGAATTACTCAAATCAAGTTATCAGTCATTGTCAGTTCCATACATTTTTGATTATCGCTATCGAATCGCTTTGTAGTGCATGTCTGTCATCACTGAGCAAAAGTTATAGCGATGACTTTCTTGATCCTATTAAATAGCAAGCTTGTAATGGTGTGTTTCAAGGTATTTGGTAAAGCCGAGACAATTTTCCGCCTCCCCCTGACTGCGGAATTGCTCTTTATAGGCGACAATCCGCAAGACGACACGGCCGGTGCAACTTTGCGAAAAATAAAACGAATTAAAAAGAAATGAAAAAAGTCTGTCTTTGTAAGATAGCAACAACATTTTTGTAGAATTGAAAATACGTTTGTTCCTTTCTAGAATGCACACTTATATACTATTTTCTTTGAAAAATATAATATAGCGTTGTATAGCTTAATACAATATATATGTATTAAAATTGCGTCGAAAATTTAATCTATTCCTTGAAAGAAATATTTCGTAATTGTACCAAATCAATTTAAATTAAGTAAAACAAATGACAATCGAAAGGAAAAATTCTGCAACGTCCTCAAAATGTCAAACAACGTCTTAAATGATAAAATCTCGATTAAACTCCAAATTCCATACAATTTTTGATGCCAGATTGGTTACGTTCGATTCGGAATTCGCTCTAAAATCGTAGTAATAAAAATGTCACAACTTGTTCTTT
This sequence comes from Papilio dardanus tibullus, assembly GCA_013186455.1. Classification (NCBI taxonomy): domain Eukaryota; kingdom Metazoa; phylum Arthropoda; class Insecta; order Lepidoptera; family Papilionidae; genus Papilio; species Papilio dardanus. The sequence goes on along the minus strand of QDHC01000110.1, from coordinate 502,243 downwards.
AATGTGATTAAAAAATATCTCTATTTTCATCTTGATAGCAAAGTGAGCGTAATGCAATCTACCAACTTTATCTCTGCTTCGGTATTAACTTCATTTGGAGACAACTTCAGACCGTTTCGTAATAAATTGAGCGGAGAATTTTATCGTACGTCGATTGTTTCGGATGCTTCAATTTGTTTTCATATTTAAAACTGTGTGTCTAAGAACATGTTGTCTCTTTTATTATCTTTGTACAAAGAGAGACAAGAGTACAAGTGACATTCACATACAAGCTTCACTCCTTAAAACTTTAATAGCTAAAGTTTGGTTAAATTTATTAATATACTTAAAAGTGCACGTGCAGCAATAAATTGACAAATCAGATATAGAAGAATTACTAAAACCATCAATAATATTAGTACAATCAAAGACTTTAAGATAACTAATTTACACACTACACAATTACATCGGAATATAGTTACACATCGTCAAATGTATGAGTAAATTCATAAAGACTCTTTAATTGCACTTATCAACAGTGATAGAGCATAACATAATAACATCTTTTGCAGGAATTGTCCGGCTCGTCCGGTGAAAAATAGCCGTCAAATGAAAGCTACTCCGTGTTTCGCCTGATGATTATGGTTCACTTTCCCTTCCTATCCTTTTCTTTTCTTATAAAGAAATGAAGGGAAGAGGACGCATAGAAAAAGGATTATCCTTTTGCTGTGGGTCTCTCCGTAGATTAAGGGTAGACAACGCATCTATTGCAGATGTCTATGGCCAGCGGTCACTTCGCTTTTCCAGCAAATCCAGGTGACCGCTTGCTCGTTTGTCACTTTGTAATATAAAATAAACTCATGTTTAGAAAAAGTTGTTGATTTTTTAAGTAATCATTGCATTTTAAACTATTTTCTTTGTATAAATAAAATAACATATTTATTTGGAAAGCTGTAATAATATTTTGATTTGCTAATAATAAATTGTGGTTCGTGTAATGAGATCTCGGCTTTCACAACAAAAATTATTGTATATTTAATATTATTCCGAACATTTTGTATTCGACACAATATAAATGTGAAAATCTTTTTGATTCCAGATAAAAATGAATAAATAAATATCCAATTTAAAATTATATTTACAGATGTGATTTTATTATTTTACGGTTCAATTTACAATTGATATTAAACATATAATAAAAAAAATCGCTACAACTTTTTGGAATCTTCAGCAAAATAAGCAAACATACAAGTTTTTTAAATTATAAAGTAGCAAACGAGCGGCTACCTGGTTTCGATGAAATAGCGAAGCGACCGCTGCCTACAGATGCGTTGCCTACCCTTAATCTACGGAGGAGGAGACGTACAGCATGACGTTAATTCCTCCTCCTATACGTCCTCTCCCCCGACTTATCCACTTCCCTTTCCCATCATTTCCTTATAAGAAAAGGATAGGAAGGGAAAGTGGATTAAAATTAGGACTCCGGAACCACACTCATCAGACGGAACACGGAATTGCTTCCATTTGACGTCCGTCTTCTGTCACACCGGGCGAGCCGGACAATTCGTGCGAAGATGTTGAAGCGGGCTCTACCAATGTTGTGTACCACAAGTGAAATTCATTAGCTTGTATTAACACGGAAACTTTTTTGACGTTGGCGTTAGCGCTTTTTTAACGCCCTTCATTCATACGATCGCTGTTAAATGACTCTTGTTTCGTTTGTCCAGCGATTAAAATCGAAAGCTGTGCGATAAACATTTAAAAGCGCCGCCGTGTGAATTTGTTCTAAATAAAAGATTTTTTTAGCGTGCGTTGAAAAAGCCCTCGTGTGAATGGTGGGTTACAATGCTATCATTCTGCTGATTACAAAATACAATATTAATTCCAGTATCAATCGCGTTACCTTCCCGATAATTCATATGTCTCTGGTTGCGTTTGTTCCGGAAAAAAATATAGTTTCACAAAAAAAAACCAACGTATAAGAAAAGTTCATTATTATCATACTTTCAATATTTTTCACTATCTCCGATATGAATTCTGAACGAGATAAATAAAGGAAAATTTATATTTCACGAAAACCGTATTGTTTATAGGATATCACTGTATGAATACGAATAAGCGATTTTCTGGATCGTTCAAGTTCTGGGAATATCAAACAGAAACAAACATCGCGGTGGTAAATTCAACAGAGCATTAAATAGAGATGGATTCTTATTTGTTATAGTTTTTCCAAATCGAAATGTGAAAGGAAAGTGATTTATTTTATAACCTTAACTCGGCTACAGTATTTTAAGTTCGCACCAGGATACTATTAAAGTCGAGTATCAAGTAGCAAGTTTCCGAACAAAGGATTTACTAATGTAATCTACTAAAATGTTGCTGTCCGGACACGTTTAGTTACTAAATTACTTGATACTCGACAAAAATACTATCCTGGTGTCTCCTCTCCACTTGAAGATATTGAAAAAATTTTACTCTAACATATTTATAAAGCTTAATAAAGACTATAGAATATTCATACAATGTAGAAATCTAGTTGAAAAATCGTTATAGATTTATAGAATGTTAGACATGCGATACATCAAAACCATTTAGTCCCATTCCATAACAATAAACGGCTACAACTGCACGTTATTTATACAACTTAATCCAATTAACTGGCCCCTTTTGTAAAACACAATTAACAGATAATTCCACAACACCAAATATGTTCGGGATCCAATCAGAATTAATTAAACCATTTAGAATCAATCTTTAATACTAAATACGAAGTTTTCGACTAATTATACATAACTGTAGTTAGAAATATGATATTTGAACATAAAAAAAAAACAAAAAGATGTCCACTTTATAGCCACATACAACCTTATTCATGGTCTAATTTGCATGTCTATTAAAATTTAAAGAACACAAAAAAGGTATGGTCTTGACCGTATATCAATAAACACGCTATTTTGTCCAAATAGAAGTCCATCATGAGGTCTAAAACACTCGTTAAAATTCAAATTTGTGGTCATTTAAAGATTCCCGAGAGTTTTTATTAACGTAAATTAATTCTAAATATAATTTACTGCAAAGATAAGATAAGTGCCGGGAAAGAAAGCAATTAAAAATGCGGACGTGGAAAGAAAATGAAATTGCCCTTGAGAGGTTATTGTTGGAGGTATTTAAGATTGCTCGCAGCTTGGACAGGATTTAATCACATATTTTAAAATTGTATTAAACTACAATATAAAACACATTAGCAAGGAAATCATAAGATTAAATATTAATGACAAGGGTAGAAAGTCCCAAGAAAATATAGATTGTGATAGAATATGTACGGCGAAGGAAAAGGTGATGCAACCTGCACATTTCGGCGACGACATTCAAAGATTTGTGTGAAGTCGACCAACCCGCACTGGGCCAGCGTGGTTGACTATGGCCTAGTCACCCCTTAGGCTCCGCGCCCTTCGGTGGAGACATATCACTATACGTCCCTACCGAGGGGCGCGGAGCCGGAGGCGCGCTCACTATCTGATGATGATGTTGTCTAAGAAGAGAATAAATTCAAATATGACGGCTTATAAACATGAATGAGTAGATGTTCCAATAATGCACGGTTGGTATGGAACAGTATAGTTGTTGATGTTCCCAGATCTTTTGCAGACTGCATCATACTTTATATGCAATCTATAATTAAATTGACCAGCGTGTACACTATGATTAGCCTAGTCTAGTCTAATAGTTCGACCCATGATGGGCTCCATTTTCTGCAACTCCACGACTAGCGCGTATTTTGCGTGACTTCACACATATCTTTGAAATACTTCGCTGATATGTGCAGGTTGCATCATCATTCAGCGTAGGTGGGTCGGGTAAATATAACACATTTGTAAGTACATGGCAGGATTCAAAATCGGGACCTGCAGTTTACAAGTCAAGAGCTAAACCCCTGAGCCACCGTCGCTCTACACTGATGATTAATAGCGGAAGGATAATTTATTATGCATTCTGTTTGATGTAATTAAGATCGTTAATTACTAGTAATTTACACACTGACATATCGATAATATATCTATTTACACGCGTGTAGACAAAGTTATATTATTTATCAATCACTTTGAAGAAGGATGTATCCGGGTCTAGTTGGTATAACGGACCAATTACTTGAATGTAGACGTTTCATAATTAGTTTATGAAGTCCACAGTAAAATTATTATAATGCCAGTTTCATACGAGAGTAAAAAGGAGACTATACAATACTGATATTATTATAGGTACACTTACTTTAAAAAACAATACAGATGTTTCGAGACACAACGCTTTACTCCACTCCAACTCCAACATAACTACACAACTCTCTACTCTGTTGTCTGAACACCTCAAGTTAACTGCTCTGCCTTACTATTCTGCCTTTGTGTGTATGTAAGTCTACTGATACTTATGCACCAGGCATATATTTTTTTATAGGAGAAGGGGCAAACGAGCAGCGGATCAACAAAGTTAATTGGTCCGACGCCCACGGACATCTGCAATGCCAGAGGAACCACAAATGTGTTGCAATATACAATAGTACTAGTACAATAGTCGAAACGAAAGTCCGTTTCTTTAATTAATTTAATTAGTTTATAATTATAATTAATTTATAATTAAAAGATAAATACAATGAGTCGACAATAATTAATGTATTGAACATATTTGTCGCAAATTAAACTTATGCGAAATTAATATTTACAATCAGCGGTCTAGGATTAACGTAATCCAGGCTTTAGCAATTTAAATTAGGTATATAGGTATTCCATACTAATATTATAAAGAGCAAAGATTTTTGTATGTATTGAAATAACTCAAAAACTACTATGCTGATTTCAAAAATTCTTTTACCATTAGAAAGCTACATTATGCCCGAGTAATAGACTTTTTAATTGCCGATACTAGCGGTCGCCTGCGAATCTATCTGAGCGGAATTTAAAATTAGGAAGCTGATGTTTTCTTCCACCCTATTTTATGTGTGGAATGTTCATCCAGATACCTTCATCCATCGTTAATTTCATCTATACTAATATTATAAAGAGAGAAACTTTGTATTTTTGTATGTATTGAAATAACTCAAGAACTACTTGGCCGATTTCAAAATTTCTTTCACCGTTAGAAAGCTACATTATCCCCGAGTAACATAAGCTATATTTTTAAATTCCACACGGACAAAGTTGCGAAGAACAGCAAGTTTATATAGTAAGAAGTCTCCCGGAAAACGTTGTCAATAATGAGAAAAATATTTAATGGGATTTAATAGTAATGCTCGTAGTCGGAGCGAAGACTTCTAAAGTAGATTGCTACTTGGAAATATTATTAATAAAAATAAATAAATCACATACAGCTTGGCTACTTCAAAGTATTAGCTTTCAAAGATATTGAAAAATTAAAATATTACATCTGGCAACATTTCAAACACGAACTGAACGTTCATCTTTAGTTTGTCCAATATGTAATCAAAAAAGATGTTAGATACATCTATATCGGAATATCGAACCTGGTAAACGAAAGTAAAAGGGACCGCGACGTTTGTTTTTTTTTTTTTTTTATAGGAGAAGGGGGCAAACGAGCAGCGGATCAACCAAATTAATTGGTCCGACGCCCACGGACATCTGCAATGTTTCGCTTATACAGGTTTTTTTTTTATAATTCATAGTGGCCACCAGGAATCGTCGAAAAATCTGAAGCGACCCCTGCCCATAGACATCTGCAATTGCAGATCTGTTGCCCACCCTTAATGTACTGAGGAGGAGACGCACAGCAAGACTATATTACCTTTTCTTATGCGTCCCCTCTCCCGCAAATCTAAATTAGGCTAAAATTAGGCCTTCAGCACCACACTCCACAGACGAAACGTGGAATCACTTCCATTTGACTCCTGTCTTCTGAGTGGTCGTTACGATGGATGGATAAATCTTGGCGCAAGGCATGTAGAAAATAGTTTGTTTTTTTTAATAAATACTATGAAATCGTTAAAAATGTCGTAACCATTTCAGCAGAGCTACCCAAATACTTTTCGATCGGCGATATCGCTGATGGAGTCGACAAAATCGTATGAAACTGATAATTACATTCGATAAAATGATTTGATCGTGCGGTGTGTCATCGAACGTCAATGTCAGTTTTATACAATTTTGACGTTCTCTATAGATTCGCTTTGTAGCGAATATACTTTGGATAACACCCCAGTAGACTTGTTACTTTGCCTCACATATAGATAGAGTATAACAACTACGTCTTAACGTCTACTGTTTACATTTATTAATATAGTAATGAACACGTCAAACAAATTTAGCAAACAGACGGCTGCCGCATCAATAATTCAAACCGCGTCATATTTTCCTTCATTACCTGCCTCCACGTTGGGATTAATCTCAATACTATATCTGACTATATCTTTCATAATAAACTGTAACCCGTGTAGCTTTCATTAGAGATAACCTGGCACTAACATATAGAACTGTATAGACACCCTTGGATCCAAAGTACGCGCTACAAAGCGATTCGATAGGGAACATCAATAATGTATAGAACTAATAATGACGATATATATCTCGGACGTGATAAACACATGACTCGAATGTAATTGTCACTTTCATACATTTTTGTCGATTCAATCAGCGATATCGCCAATCGAAAGTTACTTTGGATAACCCCCTTGTCAATACTATTGTACAAAGAGAGAAACTTTGTATTTTTGTATATTGAAATAACTCGGGATTAACTGGTACGATTTTAAAAAATCTTTCACTATTATAAATCTACATTATCCCCGAGTAACATAGGCTATATTATTTAATTCAACGCGGACGAAGTCGCGCACAACAGCTAGTAATAAATAAAATCGTTCAAGTCAAAATTAGAATGACGACAATGTCCCCTACATTACAATTTCCATGGTAACGCATCTGGTCTCCCCATTCTTGCATTGTTAATGATAGTAATTACATCTCTCCCGTGTTAATATAGACATATATCAGTTAATTATGCATATGACAAACCGTAGTTAAGGCTGTCATAAATGTAAAGCCGGCTAGAGACGTTCAGTTTTTTAACTGTACGGTTAAAACTGACGTACACTTGTCAATTTGAACTGCACAGGCAAATCGTACAGTTCTCAGTTTTGCATACACACGTCAGTTTTAACTGCTCAGTCAAATTGCAAAGTTAAAACTGAGCCGGCTCTAAAGGGGTAATGTCCAAGATTTTAATATCAGATGACATTATAAAATATTTTTTTTGTAAAAGCAACATACCTTGGACAAAAATAACCTCAATACTTTTACAATTTACTCGCGACTCGTCCCGGCTTCGCACGGGTGCAAATCGATATAATGCTGATACTAAATACTACAGCGTTTGCAATGTACGCGCTAAAAATGTGTTAATTTACGACATCATATTAAAAACCTCTAAATTATCAGTGTTAATCTACTATATTGTGAATGTATTATACATGAAAATCTTCCTTATGAATTACTCTATCTATTAAAAAAACCGCATCAAAATCAGTTGCATAGTTTTAAAGATTCAAGCATATATAGGGACAAACATAAAAAAGCGTTATTGTTTTATACTATGTAAGGACTTACGGTAAAAGACTCATCATCACCAGCTCGCTATTCGTCCCCACCGGGAGGCGACGAGTAAGGGGATAAGGCGACGAGGCCGTCAACCACGCTGGCCCAGTGCGAGTCCACTTCACACATATCCTTGAATTTCTACGATATGTGCAGTTTGGATCACGATGTTTTCCTTCACCGTAAAAGAGAATTGTTCATTTAATACTCAGCGGAAAATATCATAGATTAGTATAAACGATTCTCTTTTATTTACTTTAAGCGAATGTAATTTAAGGAAATAATGTTAATAATATTATACATTTCTTTAACGGAACAACATTTCTTGTAATGATGTTAATTTACGAATTGTCCTTGTTTATTTCTGCTCTCAAAATGCTTTTTATTAAAAGTGTTTCTTAAATTGATCAAATTAAACTGATTAAGAAAAACAGAATAATAAAAGCACCGTTTTAAATCAAAACTAACCATAGTTAATGTAATTTAGAGTTTAATGTAAAATATAATAGACTATCTTGGTCTAGAGAGGTAAGTAGACATGGGTTTCTATCTGTCACAGTATTTCATGCATAAACGCTCGTCCACTATACTTCTATTTTACAAAAGAAGGGGGAATGGCTGGAAAAACGAGGTGATACCAATTCCCATAGACATTCAATACCAGAGTACCTGCTGATGTGTTGCCAGCTTATAAGGTAATCGCTTCATAAAGGACTCTGAGTCACTTAAGCATTGTTCGCATCAAGGATTGATCTACGCTACTAAAATCTCGCTGTTCGGACACATTAAGTTACCAAATTACTTCGTACTCGACTAAAATACTATCCTGGTGCATAGAAGGCTTTAAGGATTTAGCTCCTTGTTGGTGTCAAGCCTCACTTACTTGTGCCAACCTTTTGACCTAATACGAGACGACGTAAGCTTCTTCGGAAGTTATGATGGTTTGGAAATATCGCCGGGGACTATGCCACAACACGGCTGTGTAATCTATACTAATAGAAACTTTGTATTTTGTATATTGAAATAACTCTGAATTAACTGGTCTGATTTCAAATATTCTTTCACCATTATAAAGCTACATTATCCCAGAGTAATATAGGTTATATTATTTAATTCCCACGGACGAAGTTTCGCACAACAGCTAGTATCTAATAGTTTAATTTCTACGTCAATTTTATAAGACCTCAGCGATTTTTCTCAGGAAATGGAACACGTTAAAGGTAGGTAAGATGGATGTCAGTCAGCCGACAGCCGACAGCCGACACAGACGAGCAATAAGATATAAAACCAACTTGAGTTATTGAAGTCATTTGTAACATGACCAGATAATATTTTTTATATTCGCGTAAGATGAATTTCTCGAGTTTTTCGTACAAGAAATTATGTCGAGTTATGAATTATAGAAGGAGTAGAAATACATTGTTAAATCGGTAAAACAGTAGTGTTTTGATAGAAATTTTTGTACACTAATTTAAATTTTTCATATCAGTTTGCTTAAAATTATGTATATTTACGCTTCACGTATAAATTCGTTCCCGCATATAAGTAATTAAGATTGTTAATTAAATAATTATTTCTTATTAATTTACATAAATTTTATGCGGATCGTAATTGTTAATTCATCTTCCTCGTGCTACAAAATACGATTGGCGGTCAATTAAAAATAAAAGAACTGTTATGCTGGCTACAAACGTTCAGTTTTTTCACTATGCAGTTACTGACGTTCACACGTCTATTTAAACTGCACAGTCCAACTGTACAGTTCTCAGTTTTGCCCACAGAAGTCAGTTTTAACTGCGCAGTTGAACTGTAAAACGTCTGTAACCGGCTTTACTTTACGTTCTTGTGCAGTCATTTCTTGTTAATAAGTCTCTGCCGATTTGTACAGACTGACAAAAACGTGCTTTTATTATCTTGTTTAGTTTTAAACTTTTAAAAGGAAATTGAAATTACTTTCTACTTTATCCATCGCTTATTTTTTCAAAGTAAAGCAGCCGCATACTTAAGTAACTTTATGTGAAGGATATTTTTAAATGCAAATAACGTACCGGCTTCGCTGTAAAATGAAAAACTACGTTCTTAGTAATAATAATCTTTATATAAACTATGCAAAAACTTTGTCTATTTATAGAGTTTTTCTTGAGTTATCAAGTTTTATGTTTACTGAAGTGTTTAAAGTTTTATTAGGTTATTATAATAAGTTAAGATTACTTTATTTTGACCTTGTCAGTTACTTAATATTAATAAAAAAACCTCTAAGAATTGCTTAACAAAGTTAGATCAGTTTAATAATTTAACACAAACGCGAAAATTCAAAAGGTCAAAGGTCAAGTTAAGCTAGTTTTCATTTCTGTTTAGTTGCGTTAGGCATTAGTTTTCTAATGGTGGAATTCTGAAACGTCATTTAGTGTAACAGCGTATTTATTGATAAGATAGAACCTTCAATTTCCATACTTAAGACGTTTGTTAGATTGTAAGCAATCCTTACTTTAAGATAAACCGGCTACAGACGCTCAGATTTAACTGTACAGTTCAACTGCGCGTTTAAAACTGACGTGTGTAGTCAACACTTAGAATTGTACAGTTTAACTGCAGTTCAAATTGACGTGTGTACGTCAGTTTTAATTGTACAGTCGACTGTACAGTTAAAACTGTACATTAGTAGCCGGCTTTAGTATTCATCCATAATTTATTTATTAAAGTAATTAGAGAGATGGCATGTTTTTTTATGTGATCTTGGTAACCACCCAAAGTATCTTTCGATTGGCGATATCGCTGATGGAAACGTCAAAAATGTATGAAACTGACAATTACATTCGATAAGTCATGTGCTTGTCACGTGTGAGATATCGAACGTCATTGTCAGTTACATACATTTTTGTTGTTCGCTATCGAATCGCTTTGTAGCGCATGTACTTTGGGTAATCCTCCAGCAGCCCTAACGGGGCTACGGACGCCTGTGTGCAAAAAAGGATTTTGCGCTTCTTAAGCATTTTTTATGGTAGATAGGTGCTCGAAATATAGCAAAGAACTGAACGTTTATTTTATTTTTTTTGGATCTTTGTATTTGGCGCCCCTTAAAAATGGCGCCCGTGTGCATTGCACACTTTGCATGTATGGTAGCGAGGCATATTACCACATAAGTGGCAGCTCAAAGTTTTATAATTTCGTTGTTAAATTATTACTTAAACTTAGTAGAATTAACGCCGGCTAACGTATTTCCATTATTTAGAGTACATTAGCGAAACTTTTCTAATTACCAAACTAAGTCGGTCGTTTTTTAAGCTGTGATTTATGACGGTCACCCGCTAGCTCGGAATTTTCCCAACCTAACAGTTTGTGAAACATAGAAAACAACCATTGAAAAAATTGTTGTTTTTTTATTTATAAACCACTGATATTTTATTTTATAAAGCAATCTAAGTGCCAACAAAAGGACCGCTTAGTGTAAATGTTTAAGGAAAAGGGACTAATGGCCGTTTTCACCAAAAATCCCTAAATTTTAGGTACCCCTTAACGCATTTTAAATGTCACCTAACACTATTTTCGTTTTCACCAACAGTTAAGTGTCACTTTAGACCGTAAGGTCCGTTACATTTAGGAAGATCCTTAAGCAAAAAGACACCTATCTAAAATTACTTTAGCGGTTGGTTGGTGAAAACGGGCATAAGTGTTAAAGTAACCTTTCACGGACTCTGAGTATGAAAAGTCACACTCAGACAAATATAATAGGTTAAGCTAGAAATATTTTTTAATTCCCAAGTTTTAGTTGAAGTTTTTTTACGGTTTCGTGTTTCCATTTCAATCAGGTACTTTCGCACCTAGCTAAGTTTGAGTCTAAGGGACCGCAATATTTGTCTCGCTTATTGAGGTTTCTCGGTTATCCAAGTTTGACTGCATACAGTTTTCATTAAGAAAATCTATTTTCCACTAACATTTCTAAGGATATAAATTAAATTAAATTAGAAACGTTATGAGACATCAGAATTCTTGTAACAAGACATTTTCTAATTGAGCTTCCGATGAGTTTGTCAGCTGAATGTCCTCGCAGGATTAAATTCTCCGCTCAATTTATTACGAAACGCTCTCAGAGTTGTCTCCAAACGAAGTTAATACCGACGCAGAGATAAAGTTGGCAAATAGATTGCATTACGCTCACTTAGCATTTGCACGGGCGTTTCTAATGCGCTTAAAATTCGTTAGGCAGCTTTTAAGCCGAGCGGGTGATGATGAGCTGAGCGGCCTCAAATGTGCTTGCGTCCCCAACAACAAAGAGCTGAGCTAAGCGAGTCCAACGGCATAAGGCATAATTATGTCTCATTTAATAAAGCTCGGACATAGCTCGGCTCTCTAGAACATGTCAGCTCTTTTTGACACATCTCATTTATCTTTGTTGGTTGGACAGAATTATGCAGTTTCGTATGAAAGGGGAAAATGCGGCCCCCAGCTCCCAGTTAGCTTTTTACTCTTTTGTGATCTGCGCTCACCTTGCGGCTTTTTTATCGCATAGCTTTGTATTTGACCGCCAGACGAACGAAAGAAGAGAGATTTTTAAGCTTGTGAGCGTGTGCGTCAAAAAAGCGCTAGTTAGAAAGCGGGTTTAGTGCTAAGGAAAAGGTTTTAAGATTTCTTTTAGTGCAATTAATTAAGACATTCGAAACTAATATATTTTAGTAATGGTATTAACGGATTCGTATTGAGCTCTACGTTTAAATTATTTTATTACTTTTTTAGAACATTCGATTGCTAATATTATAAATGCAAAAGTTTGCATGGATGTTTGAAAGCATCTCTAGAACGGCTGAATGGATTTCGATATATAGACTATTTACTAAGTTTTTTTACACTATTTTTACATCTACAATGTATGGACTGTATCGTAAATATATATTTAATAACTCTTAGGTAGAAGTTGTTTTAAATAATAATAGATATTATAATTTATTTAAGTTTTTGTTCACATTGCAGTATCGACTTTGTATTACTGCATTATTGAGAATGGCTTTAAAGCGTCATTTGTAAAAATGTCAAGCTATTGTTGAGAGAGAGTAATGAATTTGACCTCAATTTATACTTTTTTGCTACGACTTTAGCGGAATTTTTAACTTTACCTTACATTTAAAGAATTGCAGTTCAAATACAAACCGACAAATTAACTATGAAACTAAATTATGTTAGATCTAGCGCCCACTTTCTATACCGTTTGCTAAGTCCATTTCGTAGGTCTCTGTTGATTTTAATTTTCTAACAGAACCAAAAGAGTCGCGCCAATCTCACCGGCCTGTAATGCTATCTTCTAAACCAATCTAAAGCGGAGCCACCGCAAAAGAGCAGACAGTTGAGCGGGAGGACGGCCCCATTTTCCATTTTCATAGGAAACTACATACTTGTGTCCAAGCAACAAAGAGAAATGAGATGTGCCAAAAGGAGCCGAAATGTTCTAGAGAGCCGAGCTGCGATAAATAAGACGGATGCGTTATGTCGTTGTGCTCGCTTAGCTCAGCTTTTTGTTGGACGCAAGCACATTTGAGGCCGCTCAGCTCACCATCTCTTTTGCGATGGGCTCTCGGCTTAAATGTTCATTTGTTTCTTTTTAGTCTGAACCAAATTCTGTAATAACAACTTTGGGTTATCCCGGGTTTAATGCTGTTTTATTTAAGACACTTAAATTTTGGTACCGTTTTTATTTGTTCGGTGGCCATCTTGCGAGGTAATGAACATTTTTTCCTTTGTTCGTCTTCATGGTCTTCGTGACCTCGTGGTTATGTGCCAACGTTTTATGTCTATTCCCAATTTTATTGTGTCGTATCTTTGAAGTAAATATTAGGTTTGCTACCTTTGATATGTATTAACTTGAATGATTTATTTTGTCCAGTGATACTGGCGGCTTTCAAAAAAAAAACTATTCTGTTAAATATAAAACTTTTTTGTCTAATTGTTTTGGGTCGGGAGTAATGTAGCTTTCTAATGATGAAAGATTTTTTTGAAATCGGTCCAATAGTTCTTGAGTTATTTAAAATAAATTAGTATAGATATAGATATAGCTGTAACTTTTGGACCTTAAACATTTTATAATGTAAAATATTTATTAACGAAATTAAATAAAAAACATAGTTAAAACTGTAAAACTTTGCCTTAGACATGATTCAAGAGATTAGTCTAATAGCAGATTCGAACCACAGACAATCACGATCCACGAATAAAGCACTAGAAACTTCTAAACTAACAGGAATGTTCTGTATTAAGTAAGAAACAAGTTTTGTATGAAGTATCGTCATTGTACCAACATATTATTACCTTCCTCGTCTTGCATAAATTCCTACAACTGCAAGCTGGTATTTCTTTCCATTCAACGAAACTTTCACATTAATTTCAAAGCCGCTCAAAGTAGGTTACCTAGAAACTTTTAATAAGTAAAACTCATGTATCCTCTGACGCGAACGCTTTCGACGCCTTTTTATAATTGAATCGAATATTGTTGATGCACTTAGTTATGACAGAAAGAATTATGCTAGAATTATTTTGTATCGCTGTCTGTAATTTTTATAAACTTACTAGCGATCCGGTCCGGTTTCGCACGGGTGCAGAACGGTATAATGCTGATACTAAATACTGCAGCGTTTGCAATGCAAGCGCTAAAAATGTGTTAATTTACGACATCGTATTAAAAACCTCTAAATTATCAGTGTTAATCTACTATATTGTGAATGTATTATACATGAAAACCTTCCTTATGAATCACTCTATCTATTAAAAAAAACGCGTCAAAATCCGTTTCGTAGTTTTAAAGATTCAAGCATATATAGGGACAAAAATAAAAAAGCGTTATTGTTTTATACTATGTAAGGATAGGAATAAGCGAGTTTGGAATAAAAGAATAACAAAAATAAAATTATATCTTTGCTTTTTTAATTAATTTATTGATGAAAACAACTTTTGAATGAAAAATTATTAGGTACTTCCGCGTATGTATAGGTCTACCAGGATCTGATTATAAAAAGGGGAAAAAATGACCCTAGCAATACTGGGGAAATTGGAGTACAACGTTTCGATACTTTGTTTTCCTAATCATACGGATTTTTATTCGGATAAAAACTCGAGTCGTCTGCCCATCAATTATCACATGTTAATTTCAATTTATATAAATCTCGTGAGATATTCCATATATTATAAGAAATAAAATAAAGAACAAAGTTATAACATCTCAGCTCTAGCAACATTAGAAGAAACAAACGGTGTGTGTCCATTAAAAGGGGATGTTCTCCACCGCGTGAGTTACTCCATATGATTATTGTCTCCGCGGCGCTTGGCCCAAGTTATACACTTATAATTATGAGTGAAAACACAGTTCAATAATTAAATATCAAAGTAAAATAGGCTACAAACGTTCAGTTGTAACTGCGCAGTCTCGAACTGTAAAGATAAAACTGAGCATCTGTTGTTTGAATGTAAACTAATACCTTTTAATAAATCTTCTATAATTCGTTGCTAGATACAATATTTACATTTAATTACTTGTGCCATACAATTCGTTGTAAACTTCTTCACATTACATTTTGCACTGAAAAATCTCATTCTTTTGTTTTCTTTATCATCCTTTTTTATAGACTAGGTGTAGGCGTTCTCGAATGGCCAGTATCACATGAACATTTTACTTAAATACTAAATATAATTATTATTACATAAATTCGGTTATTATAAAATACAGTATTCTTTTTTGTTCTAATTAATATAAATAATTCATAACTATTGCGATTATTTTACTAATGCCATCTAGTGTTTAAATATTGAATGACCACTGTAGCATTCTTTAGAAATCCGAATCCCAAAGTTGACAACACTGATTAATCCTAAATACACAGGGTGCATTAATATATTACAACTTTCCATTTCGTATAAAGTCCCATAAGAAAATATTATTTTGACTTTATACGAGAGAGGTTTGTAATAATATATTTTAAATGCACCAAAGGTACTCTATATTTTAAGCCACTTAATCGTATTCTTTTTATTTTTCATCGTAAAACGTTAACCGCTTCCGCTTATGCGTTTGTACCATACACATCGATAAAACAACGTCGCAATTTGAGACATCCCCCTGTACGCACGTAATGACGTCGTAATTTCTCCCAACGTATAGACACGCTGTTCCAAATGATTCTTCAAGCGTCATAAACGATGCTCGGATTAGGAAGCGCGTTATTTGACGAGAAAATTAAAATTTAAAATTATTTTTGAGTAAATTCGAGTGTTCATTTTGTGATAAGGATTTTTTTTTTAATTTTTAACTTACTAACTATGACTGTCACCAAAATAGGTCCAACTGTTAGTAGATAAATCGTAAAGCCCGTACCAAAGTGTCTTTCGATTGGCGATATCGTCGATGCAATCAACAATAATGTACGAAACTGACAATGACATTCGATAAGTCATGTGCTTGTCCGTGTAAAATATCGAACTTTATTGTCAGTTTCATACATTTTTGCCGTTCGTTATATAATCGTACATTGGGTAAGCCCAAAAACCCATTCATATCATTTTAGGACCCATCCTAAAATGACATTCGTTAAATATTTTTTTTACTACAATTAAAATAAATATAATATTAATAAAAGTCTTCTAGATCAAAATCCTCTACTTATTGATAATATTTCCTCCATGAAAAGGTAATCCTTCGTAAGAAGAGAGATCGTAAGGTCCATTAAAATTCGTGAGTCGCATCCGAGCAGGTGCTGGTTAATAAATTCAAATCACAGCTGGGGATAACAAAGGCGTGAATTATTCTCAGCTTTCAGCGTCCCGACTGTAAATGGAATCGAAAGATCAATGGCTCGTAGAATATGTGACGGAAACGTTACTGCTTCTTTTTATACGAAAAGGAGGCAAACGAGCAGCAGATCTACTAAATTATTTGGTCCGACGCCCATGCACTGCAACGTCGCAGGAACCAGAAATGTGTTGCCGGCATTTGAGGGAGTACGCTCTGTTCTTAAAGGCCTCTAAGTAACCGCTTCCTACATTGTTATGATAACCTGGTACTTTAGTCGAAGGTACAGAAAGCCAAAAAAAAATCTCATTACTTCATTGTTCTTTTTTATAGTAAGTAGAATGTGTGAAATGAGCAAGCGGTAATTGATTTCGCCAAAATAGCGAAGTTATTGCCCAATCTACAAAAAGTTGGAAGATACCAAACGAGTTGTATTATAGCAGAGAAGGTAACCCCTAGAAAAAAAAATCCTTTGCCTGTAACTCACCGTCTCCGTTAAATCCACCTTTAAATGAATTCTAGTCTTAAACAAGCAGAACTAAAACGTCTAGAGAAAAAAGATTTAGAGCGGGCACTCTTCACTTACAACTTGTTGCTCTGTCTGAACTCTGATTGTTTCATTTTATTCAAGACCCGAGAGAAATGTAGTGCGCACTTGTCTTTATTTAATTCACTGAATATTAGAAGTTTAAGATAGTTGAATGTAGTTAAGGTAAACTTGAAGAGATGTAAAGAATGACCAACTGGAATCGTTCAGTATAAATAACTAGCTGTTGCTCGCGACTTCACCCGCGTGGAATTAAAAAATATAGCCTATGTGACTCGGGGATAATGTAGCTTTCTATGATTGAAAGAATTTTTGAAATCGGCCCAGTAGTTCTTGGGTTATTTCAATACATACAAATATTCAATAGTACAAAGTTTCTCTTTTTATAATATTAGCATATATAAACTACTAATATGTGTGCCGTACAAACACAGGTTCGGGTCCTGTGGCACAACCTACCCTGAGACCACGCATGCACAAAGGGTGGCGTAATATTGTAGTGAAAATAATGTGGCAATTACTAACTTGATACCCCGTTCATCGCCTGCATGTGCCTGATTATTCCGTCGAGTTTCGTCGCCTACAACATCGAAGTTTTTGGTAATTTCGATAGCTGTTTATAAGTATTTATAGAGGAGCGTAAAAGAAACGAGACCGTCCAGTCAAAAAGTTGTAATACATAGAATAAAAGAAGTAGATGAGACATGAGATATGTCATACTGACAGCGACTGAGACACATTTATACGAAATATACGTAACGTGACAAAGACAGTGACATAGATCTTTGGTCCCTTTCTGCGTATGCGTTTTTACGTCCCAGGCAAATGCTTAATACATGATATTATTGGTTTAAAACTCTAAAGTGATACATACACAACATAGGTATGACGTAGTCTAAGGCATTTTTTGTCCCTTAACTGTATACGCTAACGCCAGTTCTATATCTTTCACTTTCTACGTTGTAATAACATTTTTCACAAAAAACAAATAAAGAAAAATAATTAAAATTAAAGAGTATTAAATTTCGACCAAAGAAGTTTCTTCTTGCTGGCCAGTGTTCCCGCCGCAACAGTTCCATGAGACCTGTGACCTCAAAAGTAAAGTCGGAACACTGTAAGTACCGTAGTTTCGTTACTTCGGAGACTCCGTTATTACTTGAAGGTGATAAAGTTAAATTTATGTCAACATTACTCCGACCTTTTGTACACTTTCTCTATAATAATGTTTTTTTCTCTTTTTTGCAAATAAAATAGAGTTCACTTTTATAGGCGAAATACGAATATAGTTAAAAACTAAATTTTATTCCTTTGAAAACTTTGAAAAAATTATTTGATTAATCTTAGGTATACCTATGTTTTGTTTCTTAGAATACTAAAATAATCTTATAAAGAGAAAAGATTTTATAACTTTTATTAAACTAGCTGTTGTTTGTGACTTCGTCCGCCTAAAATATATAGCCTATGTTACTCGGGGATAATGTAGCTTTCTAATGGTGAAAGAATTTTTGAAATTGGCCCAATAGTTCTTGTGTCATTTAAATACATACAAAAATATAAAAATACAAAAATGCAAAGTTTTCCTTTTTATAATATTACTAGTATAGACTAGGCATTTTTTAAAATCCTTCCAGACGAAGTCGCACGTAGATATTTTTTAATGAATTAACATGTCTGTCTGTTTCTGGTTGAAGAAATTAAACGCGATAAAAATACCCAACAATATTTCACTCCCTTCCACACCATAGAAAGTATTCGATTTTTATGTTTACGTCCCCATTGATAGCACTATAAGTGTAGCTTCTCGACGTCTTACGAGACATTAAGCTATGTAGGTCGCATCCGGGTTG
Source organism: Papilio dardanus tibullus (assembly GCA_013186455.1). Lineage (NCBI taxonomy): Eukaryota > Metazoa > Arthropoda > Insecta > Lepidoptera > Papilionidae > Papilio > Papilio dardanus. The sequence goes on along the minus strand of QDHC01000110.1, from coordinate 483,505 downwards.
GCCTCGGAGACCAACATTACAATATCGATTCTATTCTTTGTTTACATTACTTCTTTCATAAAGTTAATGTTATCTTTTACTCTTGGTTGCCCAAAGTATCTTTCGATTGGCGATATCGCTGATGGGATCGACAAAAATGTCTGACATTCGATAAGTCATGTGCATGTCACGTGTGAGATATCGAACGACATTATCAGTTCCATACATTTTTGATGTTCGCTATCGAATCGCTTTGTAGCGCATGTACTTTCGGTAACCCACCTGTTTGACATCGTTTTTTGTGTAATTAAAAGATGCCCTCGCCGTCAGTGTGTCAATACAAAATATACGAAAGTGCCCGAACCCGGTGACGGACGGAGCACAGTCAAAATATATTTTGTATTGTCACACTGACGGCGCGGGCCCGGACGTGGCTGGTCCCGGCCGGGCCACGATGTACCTTGTGCCATCCTTTATTGAGCAAAAGCATATTACTTGATATAGTATTTGAGTTTTGCAAAAGCAATGATTTATCTTCGTGCAGATGTACAATATAAGAACACTAAGGCCTGATTTTAGTCCACTTTCTTATAAGTACTCGTAAATGATGGGAAGGGGAAGTGGATTGGCGGGGGAGGCGACGCTAAGGAAGAGGTATATCCTCCTGCTGTGCGTCTCCTCCTCCGTATATTAAGGTTAGGCAACGCATCTGCAATTGCATATGTCTATGGGCAGGGGTCGCATCAGACTTTTCAGCGAATCCTGATGACCACTTGCTCGTTTGTCAGTTTGAATAAAAATACACTATTACTCGTACAAAGAACGGTAGCCACTCGTATAAGTCTAACATTAAAGTGGTTAAAGGAAAGGTCTAAATGTAGTTAAAAGGGAATTATAAATGATTTTATTGTACAAAAGCGTTGTCTTGTCACTTAAGTCGGTTCTCAATCGTCACGGGCGCGTGTCGGCGGTTACATTTATCAGGGGCCAGTTAATTCCGCCGACAGCAACAGAATATTCAATCAAAGTGAACCGAATACAAAAGGATAGCCATTTTGTGTACTCAAATATTAATCATATCGTGTCACGCTATAATTTTCATAAACTAGGTTATAATAACTAAACATTTAATCAATATTAATAAAGCAAAGGGTAAAGGAAATCTGTTGAATTTGCTCCTAACAGGAGGGGAATGTTTAAGGAACAAGTTTATATGTTAGGTCTATTGTGACTTCTTGTCTGCTTGGTCCATAATGGGTACTCCCTAAAAGGGAGGTTAGGAGTATAGAGTTATTTTTTCTTAAATTATTCTGGTTGTGTCGTATTTAAGCTTATTCAGAAATCTAAAAATGATTTGTAAGTAGTCTACGTGTTCTCCCTGACTATGCACCATATTGTCTTTAATATAGAAACGTTGAGTAGTCCTGGAGATATCTTCAAAGAACCATTCATCAAAACTTTTGTATTCACAATATTAGTAAGTTTATAAAAAAACTTACATAAGAAATTCAAAGTTGTCTTAGAAAAATGTAATCTTAGTTCCATTAAGCGTGTCTACGAATGTCTCCGTATGAAAAAGTTGTGAGCAAACAAAACATTAATCTCGCCGCACTCGCGGAACTGAGAGCAAAAATAACACAACAGAAAACAGTTTTGCATCCGCATACCTTAATGTGATTTTATTCTTTACCAAATACTGTTTATATGACTACAATATATTTATGAATAACATAGCATTTGCCCGAGACTCTATCCGCCCGGAATTTAAAAAAAAACCTAGTGCTTAGTAGCCTTCTTCCAAACTACCTAAATGTTCTGCATGTGTGCATTTTATCGAGATCAGAGGGTTACCAACGTACATGCGCTACAAAGCGATTCGATATCGAACATCAAGATGTCCGATATCTCACACGCGATAAGCACATGACTTATTGAATGTTATACATTTTTGTCGATTCCATCAGCGATATCGCCAATCGAGAGATACTTTGGTAACCCCCCTATTCAACCGTTCTGGAGATACTATCGAATATCCATCTATCCAAACTTTCGCATGTATTTATTGTGCAGATCTGTGATATGAGTAAGAAGGAGACTATTTAATTTATTTAATTAGGTGTAGAATGAGTTGCGGTCGACAGTAAAGCCAACTACAGACGCTCAGATTTAACTTTACAGTTCGACTCTGCACAGTTAAAAAACTGAACCCGGCTTTAAATAGTTGTGAGTACAAGCAATATAAAGTTAAATTATTAAAACTTTTGTGAGACATTTTTCTATTTTATTTATTTAAAACGGCTAAAACTCACGTGTAATTTTTTGGTAAACGGTGCTTTTCGGTGTTCGCGGTCGCGGCGCGTCTCGCACTGGCATGTCTCGCAAAAAAAGCACTCGTCCTGACGATGGACTCTCGAAGAGTTCGAAACTAGTCGGTACCGTTCACCGAAAAATTACACGTGAGTTTTAGCCGTTTTAAATAAATAAAATAATAAAATATTATTTAAGAAAAATAACATTGTTTAAGACTATAAATATAATAGGAAATAACGTTTATTTCAGACATTGGCAACTGCACCGTTACAGAGTACCGGATAGTAAAGTTTGTAGTGTACGAGTAAAACCGTAGACATAAAGTAGGCATTAAATTATGCACGTTGAAACATTTCAGCTTGTATTTCCCAAGACGACGAGTTTGTAGCGAATGTTAAAGGATCACAGATAAAAGTATTAGTCTTTTATTGCAATGCAGTTTGCTATTTAGTTGATTTATACGTGGTAAAGATTATCGCAGACTTCATATACGTCTTCTTTCTTTTTTTCTATCTAAAAAGAATGAAAAATCAAATAGTACCAAACTAAACAACTACCGACTACTATTGAAATATGGTCAAACCTTGATAAACTAGAAACCACTATAAGGGAGAGTCATTCTCTGGTCCCGACGAGCTACCTACGTAAGAGGGAATCTCGGATTAGAGACAAATCTCTACAACGAGACGAATATCGCGGTCCCTAGGACGTTCACTTATTTAGGTTCGATTGTATCATAAAAAGTAAAACTAAGTTTTACCAAACATTTTATTGGTCAGAGTTATTACAGAATTAAAAAGGCTTCCTTTTCAAAACGATTGCTCGTTTATAAAAACTACAGTATCACGAGTTTTATCAACTGTCAGCAGTTTTTAAAAAACACCGATAGAACCTTTTTCATTCGTTGATTGATTCTGGACGATACAAAAAAAAAAAATTACAGTTTGAACAACGAGAGTGGGTTATGCTCTTTTGAAACACACCTGCAGTTTTGTTTAACAATTCGATGTGTTTTTGTTTCTGTAAAAAAAGTAGTTTTTTATATATATTATAAAGTGGCAAACGACCAAGTGGCCACCTGGATTCGCTGAAATAGCGAAGCGACCGCAGCCCATAGACATCTGCAATTGCTGATGCATTGCCTACCCTTAATCTATGGAGAAGACGCACAGCAAGAGGATAATTCCTATTCCTATGCGTCCTCTCCCCATCTAAATCCACTTCCCCCTCCCATCATTTCCTTATAAGGATAGGAAGGGAAAGTGGACTAAAGTTAGGCCTCCGGCTTCACGCTCTTCAGACGAAATACGGAATAGCTTCCATTTGACGCCTGTTTTCTGTGTGGTCGTGGTATGTCACCGGGAGAGCCGGACAATTCATGCGATGATGTTATTAGTTGGCTCTACCACTGTTGAGATAAACTAAATGCAAAATCATTCCAATATATATTTGTATTATAACTATAAATAGATATTAGCATAGAAGTGTTTTGATTTAATATTCCTACAGATGATGAAGTTAAGTCGTACTAAATATAACTGAATGGTCGGAAATTCAGCTTTGTGAGTTAAAGCTGTCAACTCGCGCCCGTGCACAAAACATTGTACAATATATTTGGATTCACTGAAATGGACATTTATAATATACTAACTGTTGTTCGAGAGGTCCGCGTGGAATTAAAAAAAATAGCCTATGTTACTCGGGGATCATGTAGTTTTCTAATAGTGAAAGAATTATTGAATTATTGAGTTATTTCAATACAAATAAAAGTACGAAAATACAAAGTTTCTCTCTTTATATAACTAGCTGTTGTGCGCGACTTCGTCCGCGTGGAATTAAATAATATAGCCTATAGAGAGTCCAAGAGAAAGCGATATTTGTTTCGTTTATAGTGGTTTCTGTCTAATCCGAGTTTCTGGCATATAGATATAGCTCGTCGGGGCCAGAGAATGACTGACACTTATAGAGGTTTCTCGTTTGTTTGGCTGTAAATGAGACATCTTACTTTCCTTGACAATCCTTGTCAGAAGAAATTTTAAGAAGAATTTATAATTGTTTTAATATATTGAGTAGCTTAAAGAAAATTAAAAATAAAAATCATAGAAAAAAAAATGTTTATAATAATCAAAATATTGCTCGCGTATAATTTTGGAAGTTCATTGTTATAACTCTTTGTAAAGGTAAGACGAAGTTTGAGATGTTATGGTAATTTTGTCTGAGAAAAGTTCGACTCTGTAAATGCTTTTGTATTTAAATTACATGTTGCATTGGTGTGAATAATAAATAAGCTATTTTTAATATTGTTGAAGTTAAATGTACCTATGTAAATAATCTATATCAGAATCTAATAAATAAAAACTCGACTAGAGGGAGCATAGGTCTCTTTTGTCGTCGTAGGTCATTATCACTAGCTCACTAAACGTCCCCACTCTCGGGGCTCGGAGCCTACCCTAAGAGGTGACTAGGCCATAGTCAATCATGCTGGCCCAGTGCGGGTTGGTTGACTACACACATATCTTTGAATTTCTTCGCCGATATGTGCAGGTTGCATCACAATGTCTTCCTTAACCGTAAGAGCGTCGGGTAAATATGTACATATGAAATTCGAAAATGGAAAAACACATGGCGGTACATGGCGGGATTCGAACTCGGGACCTGCAAGTCAAGAGCTTAACTCCTGAGCCACCGACGCTCTTCACGTTTACCTTGAATTCATTCGTAAATTATAATATAAAAATGTAAATTTCTACAATATATCTAAAGTCCTTAAATAACGTATTGTGCACTAAAATCTTTCAAAATAACTGCAACAATATTTTGAAAATAGCTGCAAGCAAACTCTCGGCGAGTTGCCAACTGCTTCTAAATTAATCAAGTCAGCACCTGCCTCCTGACGTTACATTCCAAACCTGACGCGAAGACCTGCTTCCTGACTCCTGCCGTTCGACGTCACCATTACTTAACAGAATTAAGGTTACCTATGAAAATTGTTTATTTAACTTGTATTGAGCCTTTAATTATAGTAGCTTAAATAAAACGTCCATATTTAAATTTATAGAAAGACAAAAAACATAGATTACTTCAATTTCATTTATAAATTACTTTATTACTATTAAATTGTTAAAACTTTCGTGAGACATTATCTAATATTATTAATGCGCGCCGAGACGCCCCGCGACCGCGACCATCGAATAACCAGCACTCGCCCTGATGATGGACTCCCGCAGAGGCCAAAACTAGTCGGTACCGTTACCGGAACAACACACGTGAGTTTTAGCCGCATTAATAATTTTACTTTATTACTTTTGTAATTGCATAGTACAGTTGAATGATATTTTCTATACTAATATTATAAAGAGAGAAACTTTGTATTTTTGGATTTTTGGATTTTTGTATTTTTGTTTGTATTGAAATAACTCAAAATCTACTGAACGGATTTCGAAAATTCTTTCACTATTAGAAAGCTACGTTCTTTGTGTCCAACATAGGCTATAATTTATTTTTAGAAAAGATTAGGAAATAGGAATAAACAGCGCATTTCTGGACCCTGTCGCAAAATTTCATTAATTTTCCTTTTCATTTGCTTACGCTGACTAAACCGCTCGAGTTATATAAAAATGATGTATGAGACATTTGTAGATCTAAAAAAGTTCTACAAAAAAGTCAGCGATGGCATATGTTTATCTTTTACGGTTTTCTCACAATAATCACTTTTTGTTTTATAAAAATCAATTAAAATATGCACTTAATTTGCCGCGTTATTTTTTTGGTTTAAATATTAATCCTTATCCAAATAAATGTGTTTGTTATCAGGAGAATTTAATGTAGATTAAAATCGTCCTTAACCGTATTTAAATCTGACGAATAGTTTAGAAGATATCACGAACACAAGTTATAAAGGTAACCGAAAAATCATCGCACGAGCCGGCCGTGGTAGAAAATGCAAAAGAATTCTGATATTTAATTTAGTACATATCAAGTAAGTATATCATTTTTTCCAATCCGAAATGGGGGTTTGAAAATGGTTCATTTCGAAGCATCCATTATTACTGTTACAAGCTATTGTCTGTAACTTTTGTTCTAGACATGATTTTTTAATTCCGTAAAATATAACAAAATCAAAATAGAAAAAAAATGGTTAAAAATTTCGACAGTGTTCCGTTTTAAATACTAACAGTTTGGCGATCAAAGTATAATGTTGCGTTTTCACAATGTAGGTTGATACCTACGCTACTTAGATGATGCAGTTCAGTGTTCAGATTCCTGTCGTACGGCTGAACGTCCGATGGTAGAATGGTGATGGTGAATTATTTCATGTAATTTCTGCGCACACCCTCCAAAATGTAGCCGATAGAACACCGAGAGACTGGCCACTTTACGCCACTTTACGCCAGTGCTTAATATTGACTAAATTTAGTTTTTGGTCACCGATAAACTTTTTGGCCCGCCTCTCCACTGAATCCAGGGGTGCGAGTTGGTATTTGGATGCACCTGCCCAGATGTGACAGCAGTATTCCACACACGGCCAGATATGTGCTATGTACAGAATAAAACGCTGGCCCGGTGTGAAGTCCAGCCGTACCTTGGTAAGGACTCCGAGCTTCCTAGCAGCTACCTTTGCCTTAGACTCAATGAGCTATCCGAAGATAAGATTCATGGTTAATATTAAACACCACGCGGACGAAGTCGCGGGCAACTGCTAGTTTTAAATATATATTGATATTTGACGTAGCACGTAGACGAAATGCTCGTAGAATGTCTACGAAGTAGATGCTACGCCGCGTAGACAAAATAAATTTCTTCGTCAAAATAATATACAAATGATGTCCACACCATTCAACTGAAACACTTTTTATCTAAAATTATTTGATTAAAAGTTCAAAGTTCTTTTAAATCTTTTCATAAAAACGAAATATTTAACGTTGGAAAGAATAACTCTGACAAAACGACTTCATAAGAAAATCTTTGAGACGTTTTCGGCCTGGTTATTTACGAAAATCAGACTTGCACAGTCCATTGACCGTTCGATTCCATTTTGTAATCAGTCGACGCGCCGATTCGAATAACTCCGGCCTTTTGTTATATCCATGATTTGAATATAATAAGCTTAGATTGAGAAGGGATCATTTTATTCAATAAACAACGCACAAGGAATACTTATTTAATACCAGCGACCCGATATTAAATACACTACAAAAACTGTGAACGTTGTATATAACATAATAATAATAATTGCACAAGTGCGAAGCCGAGGCCGGTCGCTAGTTATACATATAAACCTTCCTTATGAATAACTCTATTAAAAAAAACCGCATCAAAATCCGTTGCGTAGTTTGAAAGATTCAATCATATATAGGGACAAACATAAAAAGATTTATTGTTTTATATAATAGTGTAGATGTAGATAGACACAACTAGAAGTAATTCTTAAATATAATTCGGTATTCTAACTTTCAAACGTCCATCCATCGTCACTTAAGCATTAGTAAAGCCGGCTACTATCATTCAGTTTTATAACTGTATATTTAAAACTGACGTAAACACGTCAATTTGAACTGCACAGTCGAACTGTACAGTTCTCAGTTTTCTACACACGTCAGTTTGACTTAAGGAGTTACCCAAAGCACATTCGCTACGAAGCGATTCTATAGCGAACGTCAAAATGTATGGAACTGATAATAACATTCGATATCTCACAAGTGACAATCACATGACTTATCGAATGTTAATGTTTCATACATTTATGTTGATTCCATCAGCGATATCGCCAATCGAAAAGTACTATGGGTAGCCACCCTGTACAGTTAAAACTGAGAGTCTGTAGGCTTAAGTGAGAATAGATTTATTTTGTTTAAGCGCTTGATTGTTTAAAAATAAGATCTTTTCTTACATTAACAAAATGGTTCATGTAACATTTGGCAGTCAGCGTAATGTTTGAAAATTGTATAGAATATGAAATACGCTAGTTCCACATGCAAATATGTAATGTTTTATGCATACAGAAAGTTTTACAAAGGTGATGCTAACTGTGCACTCGTGTCCTCGAACATCTGTGCATTAAGATATACTATTTCACTTTATTTTGTGCAATTTATTATTCATATAATCTACTTTTTATACTTCGTATGGAATTATAATGCGGATTTATTTAATTACTAGCTGTTGTTCGAGACCTCGTACACGTTAAATTAAAAAATCTAGTCTATGCTACTCGGGGATAATGTAGCTTTAAAATGGTGAAAGAATTTTTGAAATCGGCTCAGTAGTTCTTGAGTTATTTCAATACAAACTTTGTCTATAATATTAGTATAGACTAGGTATGCCCGCGATTTCATACTTACTAAAATTAAAAAAAAACTTAGTAAAAGTAGCTAATGTGTTCTTCAATATGTTCTGTTCTATATCTGTGCAAAATATCGTCAAGATACTTTCAGCCTTTCTGGAGATAATTTCAAATAAATCTCCAAGTTTTCACATTTAGTAACACATTACGTAACAAAAAGGGCAGCATGATGATGACCGTTCATCGAGCCTCTTTACTTAAGCAATATTCTTTCAGAAACTAGAACTACTTAGTATTTTAGTCATCAACGAGGGCTACCCAGAGTACATTCGCTACAAAACGATTTGATAGCGAACGTCAAAAATATAGAACTGAGAGTGACGTTCGATATCTCACACGTGACAAGCACGTGACTTATCAAATGTTAATTTAAGTTTCATACATTTTATCGATTCCATCATCAATATCGCCAACCGAAAAGAAAAAAAAAAAAAACCGAAAAGTACTCTGGGTAGCACCCCAGATCAATAATAACAGCTCTTTTTGAAATAGCACGCCAGTAGCGGGTGTTGTCACCGCAATTTAAAATACAAAAGCCCCGCATTGTGCAATGCGGAACTTTCTCCCGACAAAATGTTTGCGAAATGTATTTCTAGCGACACAGGTAATGCTGTTTTCACGTAATACGAAACGCTCGTCTCGACGCGTCCGTTCACTAAACTAATATTTTAAACCTTCCAACAAATAGCGTTGTCTTTAAACTACAGTTTGGAAGAAATTGCCTTTATTTGTCTACATTATTCGAATTCGAATTTAACTAAAGTATCATTTATTACAGTACCAGGGGGATTACCCAAAGTAAATGCGCTACAAAGCAATTTGATAGGGAACATCAAAAATGTATGCAACCGACAATGACGTTCGATATCTCACATGTGACAAGCACATGAGTTATCGAATGTCATTTTCAGCTTCCTTCATTTTTGTCGGTTCCATCAGCAATATCGCCAATGGAAATATACTTTGGGTAAACCCCTAGATGTCGCCCGCGACTCTGTCTGCGCGGAACTAAAAATAAACATAGTGTTATTAAATAGCCTACGTGTTCTTTCAGATTCTACGTGTTCTTCATCTGTGCAGATTCCAACGAGACCCGTTTAGCCGTTTCGGAGATAAATTCAAATAAATATCCATTACGTAACTCTTTTCCCTTCACCTTCTTATTTCTTCTATTCTGAACTAATTTCTCTTTTACCGTCTTTTGTTTTTAGACATTTACCGCTGTATTCCGAAACGAAAATCAGTGTTATTACTGTTGTACTTTCTTTATTTGGTACTGGTACATTCATAAAATTTATTCCAAAATACAAAACATCCTTGTTCCTGGTCCTTCTTATTGTACATAATATGGTGTAATGAGACCTCTAATCTATCTTACTTGGTCCCCAGTGTCCTTCAGCATCGTTTAAATTCGATGTTCCATTTTCAAAACTTAATAGCTTAAAATCAGTTCAAGGTGTATATTAATACAATATTGATTTTACGTCAAAAGGAGTCTCGGTAAAGTTATCAATATTAATTCTATGAACGGACAAAACAGTTTTCGAATGCAAAATGTTCAGAACACTGGTTGTGTTCGTAGAATTTGATCAGAAGTTATTAAATGCATCGCTGCATGAAATTGCCGAGAGAACTTTGTAAAGTGGACAAAGACGTTATCTTGGTTTAGATTTCACACAAACCGGTTGTTTATTGAGCGAACAAAGTTATGTCATAAGCATTAAGAAAGGTTTAACGATGAAAGATAATTAAAATACTTAAACAACGGATATTTTGGTCCCATTTTTGCTGCAATTACTTAGCTTTATTACTAAGCTAGCTAATACAAACAAAAATGCAGCGATATGTTTATAATTGTAGACTTAGTGGCTAATCGAATGGGGAAGGGGACATCTGCAATTATTGCGTTGTCTATTCTTAATCTACGGAAGAGGAGACGCACAGCAAGAGGATAATACCTAATACCCGTCCCCTCCCCCGCCATATCAAATTCCTCTTTAAAAAATCTATATTTTTTTGATATTAATATCGAAATAATATTCTCAATTTTTATGATATTCCTGCCGAAGATAGAATTAGTGTCGTTTAAACCGTTTTTACGTGACTTCTCAGATTTTTATGATATTCATAGTCTTTTGTTCGTCTTCGAACGATATCGCGTTTTATGTAATGCCTTCGATGATGACTGTAATAAAGTTTTTTTTTATCGAATTTAATAAAATCTAAAAGTGTGTTAACATTGTATCGGTGACAGTAATTTGATTTTTGTATTAAAACTGAAGATTTTGATGAAGTAAAGTAAAATATGTAATTTATTCATTCGATGCCTGAAACTGCACATATCGGCGAAGAAAAATCAAAGATATGTGTGAAGTCACGCAAAATACGCGCTAGTCGTGGAGTTGCGGAAAATGGAGCCCATCATGGGTCGACTGCTAACTAATACGAGTATTTCTAGGTAAAATTAGAAATAAAGACAATTTTAATATTTAAATTTTAAAAAATGTTATGTGTTAACATTTCTATTCAATAGGGCTTACTGATTGGAAATACTATTATATTTTATTCATCCTTACCCTACGACTTCATTAGACCGAGTTCGCGATAAAAACGGACTTACGCCGAAGCAACATCTCCGTTTTTTTTCGCGAAGTCAGTCTAAGCCGCAGGGTTAGAACTACATAGCAATATTTTTCTATGTTATAACATAATAGTTTTATACGGCCGTAGGCGTACCTTTGATATTCAAAATTGAATAATTTCTATTGAAATTAACTTGTTTCACTGATTTGCTCGACTATATAGAAAATTTCCACGAAAAAAATATCTCTCTGAAAAAAGTAAAGTCAGTAGCGTTTGTTAAATTCCTAGAAAAACGTATACTTGATAGTTATTACGTAGCTTCAACAAATTATACACAACGATGAGCAAGTTAATTTGCTTTGTTTGTTTTATTTATTTCTTACGAAAAATATAATTTATTCTTTCGTACACAGATTACAAAGACTTTTAACAATAATTTATTTTAATATTAAAGTTAAAGAAATCTATATTGAAGTTACTTAAGTAAGATAGTGTGACTAAAAGTTTTTCTTTACAAAAGCCTGAATATATTTCATGTTACTTAACAACTGTTTTGAACTTCTGATTTGTCAAAGGAAGTAAGTACTTACTACGTCTTTTCATACGTGCTCATATCAAGAATGCGACTAAATCGACCGATTAAAAATCTATAGTCTGCAGTCACTTAGTTATTTACTAACGTAATGTTGCTAACCTACTCATTGAAGGTCGATTTTTTTTATAAAGTGACAAACGAGCAAGCAGCCATCTGGATTCACTGAAATAGTGAAACGACCGCTGCCCATAGACATCTGTAATTGCAGATGCGTATTGGATTTAGGTATTTTGCCTTACCTACTGTAATTAGTATTTTAAAAGCACTATAATAGTTATAATTTTGTCTCATATATCCTCCGTGCAGCTTGTGACCTGTAGAGTGTAATTTAACTTTTAATTAATTGCGTTGCAGCTCCCTCTGTGTAGTGAAGTTGGTTAATTTATAAAAGTTCATGCATTTAAGAGACCAAATGCTGTAATGATTAATAGCTGTTCACTGCACGTTGGCTATTTGACAACTTAACAGTTATTGAAGAGAAAGGTGGTTGATTTTCTCCAACGTATCATAATTGTATTAATCGATTTTCATACGAGTATGTATATATTTACTTGACCGTCTTACGGTAAAGGGAAATATCGTGATGCAACCTGCTAATATCGGCGAAGAAAATTCAAAGATAAGTGTGAAGTCACGGAAAATACATAACACAATATAATTTATTTTGTGTCTCTTTTTTATTTGATAAATAAAAAAGCTATATTTCCTCGATCTGTTTCTAACTAACGAATAATATAATACAAAGTGAAACATCAAAGAAGCTTACAAAATATGTTTGTTGCTTTCAGAAACGATCATATAAAGAGACGATGCTTCTTCGTCTAATCTCACTTTGTATAGCTCTTGGTTTCTACCAACAAAGGACATAGTTTATTTATCTAAAATGGCCAAAAACTCACGTGTAATTTTCGATGACGGTACCGACTAGTTTTGGACTCTTCGGGAGTCCATCATCAGGGCGAGTGCTTATTTTTCTGTAGTCCCAGTCGCGGCGCGTCAGTTCGAAACTAGTCGGTACCGTCACCGTAAATTACACGTGAGTTTTTAGCCGTTTTTAAATAAATTAAGTATTGCTGGAAATACTTAAAATAAAAGAAAAATGTAGGAAATGGTAGAAGTGCTGAGAATAGTCAAAATGAGAGACTTCTTAGGAAAGCATGAGCAGTTACTCGGAGCACTTTCTTTTTCTTCGTCTTGGTGAACTGTAGTCATTCTTAAGCAGACACATTCGTATAGCCGCCATTCCTGAATAGTTGCTCCAATTTTTACTTATTACTTAATACTTGATTTGCCATTTAGTTAAAGTTAAGTAAAGTAATATCGCCATTCGGTCCTTTTTAAAAAAATAATTTGGAAAGTGATTTCTAACAGTATAATAATGTCTCACGAAAGTTTTAACAATTTAATAGTGCATAGTGTCCATATTTCGGTCAGAGTATTTTTTACTTTTATTTTGTAAGCTTTATATTACTTTAAATTCGTAGTCTTTTTGTTAAAGTTTCACGGAAACAAGTCAGCATTTAATTCGTTTAATGTCCCGACTGTGCCTACACCGACTGACCTGCAATTAATCTTGTAGCTCTGTTTTTAGCATTTTCCGCTTTTTCAAATACCACTACAAATACCTGTTTTTAATTTAAATATCTTAATAAAAATATATAATTAGAAATTCCGAGTTCAACAAACAATGTAGTGTGGACACGGAATATAAATTCTTAACATTATTTAACTATATTAGTAGCAGTACTTCGAACCATGATGGGCTCCATTTTCCGCAACTCCACGACTAACGCGTATTTTGCGTGACTTCACATATATGTATATGTGAATTTCTTCGCCGATATGTGCAGGCTTCACGATGTTTTCCTTCACCGTAAGAGCGTCGGGTTAATATGTACATATGAAAATCGAAAAACACATTGGTACATGACGGGATTCGAACTCGGGACCTGCAGTTTACAAGTCAAGAACTAAACCCCTGAGCCACCGACGCTCTTAATTAGTTGTTAATGTAAAAATCAACTATTTATGTAGACGATAGTCTTTTTAGTAGGTTGTCCTACATATGAAGTTCTTACAGGCATTATAAAAAGCAATAATAATATTAAAAAGGCACTTATGGGTAATTACAAGTCGTGTATTACACAGAGCAAAAGCGGACACATTGGTAGTGAAATTAAGCCCCACAAGGTTACGCACATGCGATTTTAGTATTAAAGTGACTTATATATGTACGTACACGAGTCACCGACATACGAGACTAACAGCCGAATGTTAAAACGCTACTCAAATTTAAGTGTTACTTAAAATATAATTGCTGACAAAATTAAACGAGATCGTCGTAGAATTTGGAGTTTAAACGTAGACTTAACTTAAGTGGCGTTTAAAAATACGATCGTAAATTGCGTAATCTATTCGGATACTAAAATTCGCATATTTACCTAGCATTGTGTACGAATGGTATAACACAAACCACAAGCGGACACGGTCGGACAGCGATTAAGATTGGAACGCCTGTGTTTACTCCATGTTTCCACAGACTGTACCTGTATTTCCGTCTCTTCCATTCTGTTTGAAAATGTAGAGATAGCAATATAGTTTTGTTGATGTTTCAGCGGTGAAAATACACGATTGCTGGACACACTGCAGTGTAATTGCATCGCAAATGTTCACTAATTGCATACATAATAAGTAGTATTCTTTTCCGTGTTATATTAAAATTAAAAATATAGGAATCCTTATACATAGTATAAAACAATAACGATTTTTATGTTTGTCCCTATAAATGCTTGAATCTTTAAAACTACGCAACGGATTTTGATGCAGTTTTACTTTTAATAGATAGAGTGATTTATAAGAAAGATTTTCATGTATAATACATTCACAATATAGTAGATAAACACTGACAATTTAGAGGTTTTTAATATGATGTCGTAAATTAACACATTTTTAGCGCTTACATTACAAACGCTGCAGTATTTAGTATCAGCATTATACCGATTTTCACCCGTGCGAAGCCGGGTAGGGTCGATAGTATTAAATATTTTACTACGATATTTTAACAAATAATTGTTTTTTTTACTATTTTAATATAAATTATTAATTATTTAGCCCAGTATTCATAACAAAATTCATGGTAAAAACTGAGGGAAATTAATATTCAACAAGAAATTGTTTCATGAGATTCTTAATTGCGAGGAAAATTGCAGAAAAGAATAATAAAACAACTTTTGTCTGCGATCTTCTTTTTTTCTCCGAAATAATAATTATTTAATGGGAGGAAAAAAATAACAAACTGCAAGAAATATTTTTTTTCTTGCCAATGAAGAATGTTCGTCTATTGTTTGTATACTTACTTTTTTAATAAAAAGAAAAATCAGAAAGGCATGAGAATATGATTTTAAACGTATCGTTAAACTGTGAAAACGGGTATAACCTTAAACGCTATTGACCTATAGTGACCGACGCTCTTAGGTGAAGAAAAACATCGCGATGCAACCTGCACATATCGGCGAAGAAATTCAAAGATATGTGTATTCACGCAAAATACGCGCTAGTCGTGGAGTTGAAAATGGAGCCCATCATGGGTCGAAACCTTCAACCTTTTTTTTATCTATAGTAATATTTTAAACAGGAAAAACTTTATTTGCAGTGGCTAATAGGCTTCAAACTGATGGACATCAAAAATTCTTTCATTGTTAAGCTATACTATCCCCGGCTAGGTATTTTTTATTTTAATTACTGGCGAACGTAGTCCCCGTAAACAGCTAGTATATAATAATTTTACTAATATGAAAGTTTTGATGGTCGGATAAATGTTTGAAGGTATCTCCGAAACGGCTCGACGGATCTCAATGAAATTTTGCGAAGGAATAAAATCTGCAAGAACACATATTTACTATGTTTATTTTAGTTCAACACAGACGGAGTCACGGGCTACAGTAATGGTATTATAATAAAAAATATATAATGCTACTAGCGACCCGCCCCGGCTTCGCACGTGTTCAATTATTGTTAGTATGGCTGTTATATACAATGTTCACAGTTTTTCTGTAGTGTATTTAGTATCAGTTTTGCACCCGTGCGAAGCCGGGGCGGGTCGCTAGTTGCGACTATAATTTGAGATTTAAACTATTCTATCTCTCAAGTTGGATCGAACTGCACATGGTGTGCGAATGTTAGTGTAATCGGTTAAGTGGTTTAGGAGTCCATTGAGGACAAACATTGTGACACGAGATTTATCTCATATTACACTCGTATTACGAGTAAGATTTTTGAAAGATTTTTGATAAAAATGTCAACATTATTTCTCATCGGAAGTGTTAAAACCCGAACGGAAAGTACGAACCGATATTGAATTCAGAATTGATTTATCGTAGCTCTCAATCATTTACAAATATAACGTGAACATTAATAACTGCAATAAATTGCTTGTCTCATGTCTTGCTTTATTTCAACATGTATTTAAAAATTAAACCCAAAACCTTAACAGTTGTATAAGCCTTTTTTTGTTTTTTTTTAATTATTTCTACTTTTTATTTTTAGTAGGATTTTTGTCCTTTCTGGACACGCCAGTCCAATAGTTTATAGTATATCTAGTGGCTAGGATCTACCCAACGAGCTGGCTTAATCGTACTGCTGCCTCTGATATCGGATCAGCTAAAATGGTAAAAAATAGTCCAACGCCAGCTGGGTTGAGCTTCAGCTCACGGAATAATAATTCGCTCTTTTTTGATAATCTTTAATAGATACACTGCCTTTATTGTCACTAAAACCTTTAAACGCCTTATTTTAACCCACTTTCCCTTCCTATCCTTTTCCTATAAGTAAATTATGGGAAGAGAAATTGGGGTAGGAGCGGACACATATAAGACAAATTATCTTCTTGCTGTACGTCTCCTCCCCCGAAGATTAAGGGTAGGCAACGCATGTGCAATTGCAGATGTCTATGGGCAGCGGTCGCTTCGCTATTTCAGCGAACCCAGATGGTCTCTTGCTCGTTTGCTACTTTACAATATATAAAAAAAAGGTTACAGATTGTAAAATAGTATATTTAAATTTTAAGATTGTAGGAAGGCAATGAATTAACTACACGTCGCTTCATAAACAAACTTTACGCGATAAACTAATTATGCCCTCGGGATATTGACGAGGTAAGATATTGTACAGGCATTTATCAAATTATCTGTTAATTTATTAAAATTAAGCCAGCTCTAATATTATTATGGCGAACGGACACGTAGATATTTAGTGCCGCGCATATTTAATGAATAAACGCTTGAAGATAATTTAGAAAAGGACAGTTGGAAGAAAAAAATTAAAACCATGTTACTAAATAGCTACGTGGCCGAATAAATATACATTTGTTTGGCAAAATACGTAATTATAATCAGTAAATAACATGTTTTTTTATCAAATCATCTTAAGCCGGCTACATACGCTCTGTTGTAATTGTACAGTTCGAAAGCGCAATTAAAATTGACGTGTGTAGACAAAACTGAGAACTGTAGAGTTCAAATTGACGTATGCACGTCAGTTTTAACTACAAAGTTAAAACTGTATACTTAAACTAAACGTTTGTAGGCTGCTTTATAAAAAAGGAAAAACTCAAAAACTACTAGATAGTCACTGAAAGAAAGTGGGACCAAATGGCAGCCATTTTGCATCAAACAAAAGAAGAATCATCATCATCATCATCACCAGCTCACTATACGTCCCCACCGAGGGGCACGGAGCCTACCCCCTAAGGGGTGCCTAGGCCATAGTCAACCACGCTGGCCAAGTGCGGGTTGGTCGACTTCACACATATCTTTGAATTTCTTCGCCGATATGTGCAGGTTGCATCACGATGTTTTCCTTCACCGTAAGAGCGTCGGGTAAATATGTACATATGAAATTCGAAAAGCGAAAAACACATTGGTACATGCCGGGATTCGAACTCGGGACCTGCAGTTCACAAGTCACGAGCTAGACCACTGAGCCACCGACGCTCAAAAGAAGAATCACGTAAACACATCCAAAAAAATCCACAGGCTTGATAACCTATTGGAAGTCGGTTAAATATGTTTTTTATAAAAACGTATAATTTGATATGGAATCCAATTAAAAACATGTCTTGTTGCAAATTTGAACAATTTTCTTTAGCAAATAAAGGGATTAACGTCAACAATTCTCTGAATACGGTAAAGAGGGGATTAGACGGGCGTCTTTCAATTAACGCGGTTATTTACGCGACTATATTGTGAAGCGGGAAGTGGGTTAACTATACGCCTACATTTGGCTATGTTAGCAGTCAAAGGGTTGAATCTACATCTACACTATTATATAAAACAATAACGCTTTTTATGTTTGTCCCTATATATGCTTGAATCTTTAAAACTACTAAAAATGGAGCTTATCAAAGAATTTTGAACATTTTTTAACCGACTTCCAAAGGAAGGATCTTTTGGAAATCGGTTAAAAAAGGGTAGGTCGTTCTCTATTCGTCTGTATGTTTTTTTTTTTATTTCTGCGAATTAACTAACATTAACATATTGTTAAAATTATTTGAAAAAGCTATAACTACGAATACTAAACTACATCTTCTGACAGTTGTAATATAAAAAAGAAATAAAAAGTGAAGATCAGAAAACTCCAGAGAGCTTATGTCTATTTTATGAACAAGCAATTCGTCACGCAAATCCGATAAGCCGCTCTGACAAATATGTAAATATACTTACAATTTACAAGCGAATAGCGACAAACAAAATTGCTAATAATATCAATCATATCCCTAGAAAATAATATGTTTTTCACGGACACGACGGACGCAGAGGCTCTTAAGCTTTGTTAACACTAGATATATTAGTCATGTAGCAAGTAATAACTATACGAACAAAGATTTACTAATCTATTCTACTAAAATGTTGCTGTTCGGACACGTTTAGTTACTAAATTACTACCCTAGTGCGTAGCTTTAGGCTTAAACGAGTTCGAACAGTAGTAAATCCTTTGTTCGGATAAATGTTACTTGCTACTCGACTAAAATACTATCCTGGTGCGTACCCAAGGCTTTATGACTAACTCGATTCGATTCCATCAGCGATATCGCCAATCGAAAGATAATTTGTGTAACCTCTCTGTTCTTAACCGACTCTACATCGTAATATCCAAATCCATCTAAGCAACTATAATTAAGATTAAGGGTAGGCAACGCGTCTGCAATTGCAGATGTCCATGGGCAGCGGTCGCTTCGCTATTTCAGCGAGTCCAGGTGGCCACCTGCATGTTTGCCACTTTTTAATATAAAAAATATATTTTCAGTCATCACTTTCTTGTAAACAATATTTAATAATTCAATTAAAAACTTATCTAAGTACTCTACAATTAGATATGATGTAAATATGGCGTAACTTTTAATTGACTTTTGTACGTTGTGGCGATGGGAATTAAAATAATTACATCGGGACCAACTTCAGGTATATCGTATTAAATAAGGGAAAAGAAAACTTTGCTTATTTATTGTATTTGGAGGTTTATGGATAGATAGATGTTGGATTGAAAGTAACTCTAATAAGGATGTCGGTGAAATGTAGCACAAATGTGGAACATCGTCTAAAAGAACACGTTTGCCACTTACTATCCACTTTATTCCGAAACGAGAATCAGCGTTATTACTGTTATACTTATGTTTGGTACTGGTACATTCATAACATTTATTCCAAAATACAGAACACCTCTTATTCCTGGTACTTATGATACATAATTTGGTCCAATGAGACCCCTGGTCTATCTTATTCAGTTCCGAGTGTTTACAGTATTGTATAATCGACGACTTATTGGTCGAAGTAATTAATACAGTTTTTCGGAATAAGGGGGATATGTGTCGTTCATACCTTCATCAAACATACATGCATCTAAACTTCCACATTTATAAGCATAGGAATAAATTAGTAAGATAACATGCTAATAAATTAGCATTAAATATTAAGGAATTGAGAATTCTAAATAGATTTGTCCCTTAAGGCTTGTTCGCACTAGGATAGTATTTTAGTCGAGTAACAAGTAACAAGTATCCGAACAAAAGGATTTTCTAATCTACTCTACTTAAATGTTGCTGTTGGGACACGTTTACTTACTAAATTACTTGGTAGTCGAGTAAAATACTATCCTGGTGCGTTCAAGGCATTAAGTCTTGTTCGCACTAGGATAGTATTTTATTCGAGTAGCAAGTAACAAGTATCCGAACAAAAGGATTTTCTAATCTACTCTACTAAAAAGTTGCTGTTCGGACACGTTTACTTACTAAATTACTTACTATTCGACTAAAATACTATCCTGGTGCGTACAAGGCTCACATCAGTGACCATTAACCTTAAATTTAATTAACAATGTGATTTATAGTATTTTCGGATGTAGCCTCTAATTTATATATTGTTTAAACTGAGCCAAAGGCTTGTTCACTACAGCCAGCTCTGCTTATTACGCGACTAAAATGTACGACTTTAGAGAAATTATTACTTCATTTTACTATCTATGAAGAAAATATTGGAATTTCTTTTTTTAATATATTTTTTTAATGTTGTGTATCTGTCCGCAAAGTGATTACCAGTTCTCTGAAAACGCTGAACCGATTTTTCTATGGAATATATCTTTTTTTGTTAATTTCAGGAAGTTCGTTTATGCACCCCTACGCCGGGCGATGCAATGGTGTAACGAATGTGGGACTCACCGGCCAAGAAGTGGCTGGAATACCCACTAAAACCGGAGGGCACTCAAAAACGCGTTATGACAGGACCACAGGCACGGGAGTTACGTCCGCGACCATGGAAGACATCTAATGTAAGGGAGAGCGAGGCTTATAATAATTTTTAATATTTAGTTTTATACAGACGAAGTCGTGGATGAAAGCTTGTAGTATTTGTAGTGTATTGGCTATGGTTTCATTGTCTATGGGTGTCTCAACCACGTCTATAATCTATACTAATATTATAAAGAGAGAAACTTTGTATTTTTGTTTGTATTGAAATAACTCAAGAACTACTTGACCGATTTGAAAAATTCTTTCACCATTAGAAAGCTATATTATCCCCGAGTAACATAGGCTATATTATTTAATTCCACGCGGACGAAGTTGCGCACAACAGCTAGTCGTGTATAATTCAAACAAAACTTACATAAGTAAGATGTAGGTCGTTTTTCTGCGCGAGAAAGATATGTCGGGTAGTTTAATATTACGTTGTGAAGATTTATGAGGACATTGTAATATTCGCAACCCGAGACCAGAATAAAAAAATATTTAACATCAGAAAGATGTGTCTCTTTAGATGACAAATCTTTAAGTTTATAAATAAACTAGCTGTTGTGCGCGAATTCGTCCGCGTGGAATTATATAATATAGCCTGTGTTACTCGGGGGTAGTGTAGCTTTCTAATGGTGAAAGAATTTTTGAAATCGGCCCAGTAGTTCTTGAGTTATTTCAATACATACGAAAATACAAAGTATCTCTCTTTATAATATTAGTATAGATAGATATAGAAGTATCGATTAACAATAAAATTTTATTAATTTTGTAAATGAATGGATATTTGTTAGAGGTTATCTTCAGAATGGCTCAACGGATCTTGATGATTGGCAGACGGAGTTCCGGGCGACAGCTAGTTCTATATAAAATTATAGAAAATGGCATAAATTATACGAATATATTTTTGAATAAATGTTACAATTTAAACCCACAGTTAAACCATGGCGGTTAACCCTTTCGGGCCATTAAAATTTAACCCTAAACAAGAGTAGCCAGCGGTCATGTCTAATTGTCATTTATCAAGTCTCGTCTTAGTGGCAAAATAAATTACACTGAAGCTTGCATACAAATTACTTTCGCTTTGTTAAAACCAAACGCTTACAAAAGCATCGCTATCTCTACATTTTTTTAACCTTTTGTATTTTTCAAGCATTAAGTCACTTGTGTACGCTTGGAACTTAGAATGAAAAGCAAGAAAGTATTTGTAACATCAACTTATTTTCTATTAGACTATTTGTTCGTTACGTCGTCCACGCGGAATTAAGAAATATAGCCCATGTTACTTAGGGATAATGTAGCTTTCTAATGGTGAAAGAATTTTTGAAATCGACCCAGTAGTTCTTGAGTTATTTCAATACTTACAAAAATACAAAGTTTTCGTTTTTACAATTTTGTTAGAGATGGAAATGGAGAACTCGAGGAGTCTCTAGTATTACGTAGCCTTCAATAAATATCTTATTACACGAAAACGTTTTGTAAACTTATACCTTTATCAATAAGGTTAGAAAACCCACTCGTATCTTGAATACGATATTTCATTACGTTCAATAGTTTTTTTACCAATCACTTTTGCTCAATCTTGAGTTTACTGATCTCTTTTATATATTAAATATGCTTTGTTTATTGGACTATCTCTTTATAGAATAATTCTTAGAAAGAATAGATATGCACGGACTTCAAGTAATCTGAATTGGGTCATCAGTTGTCTTTCGTCATAAACGAACCGAAGTTTGCTGTGACGGAAAATATGCAGTACGACGAGTGCTGCGGGGCTACCCAAATCACTTTTCGATCGGCGATATCGCTAATGGAATCGACATTATTGTATGAAACTGACATCGACAGTTGATAAAATCATGTCATGTGTGAGATATCGAACATCAATGTTTGTTTCGTACATTTTTGACGTTCGCTATAGATTCGCTTCGTAGCGAATGTACTTTGGGTAAGACCCCTGGAAAAGTATCGACGCAAACTGCTTTTAAGTCCGTGTATATTGGTCCTCATGTCTTTATTTCCTCACTAACTGTCGCTCGCGACTCTGTCTGCGTAGAGTTAAAAATAACATAGTAAGTAGCCTATGTATTCCACAGACTATGTTTTACATCTGTGTAAAATTTCACCAAGATCTGTTTCGGAGATAACTCTAAACAAACATCTATATTAACTTCCGCATTTATAATATTAGTAAGAAGTTAAAGCCTTGTTCGCACCAGGATAGTATTTTAGTCGAATAACAAACAGCATTTATCCGATGGATTTACTACCGTTCGGACTCGTTTAAGCCTAAACGCACTAGGGAAGTAATTTAGTAACTGAACGTGTCAGAACAGCAACATTTTAGTAGATACTTGCTACTTGCTACTCGACTAAAATACTATCCTGATGCGTACAAGCCTTAAGATACAGTTTAGGAAATAATAAGAATTTAAAGCGTGAAATTGATTCAGAATCGATTCTGGAACGTCGTAATGCAATAGCTCACTTCAATTACAATCTGCAATGAGGTGAATTGAACTTCTGACTTCGTGGCTAATGCGCTGTGAAATTGAAACTTAGAACTGAGAAACGCAGAGATATATTGTTATAGACAATTGTGATAGAGACGATATACTTACAATGTTTTTTTTTTTTTATAGGAGAAGGGGGCAAACGAGCAGCGGATCAACCAAATTAGTTGGTCCGACGCCTACGGACATCTGCAATGCCATAGGAACCACAAATGTGTTGCCGGCCTTTGAGGGAGGCCTTTTGGCTAAGATGACATAATACAAAGAAAGTTTAATAAAAACAATTCCAGACTAAAAAAAGTCCATCTCTATTACCTCGATAATAGTAGTAGACTAGAAATAGTAAGTTGACTTACACTGATCTCTATAGAATGGATATTTTGTTATTCGGAAATTACAGCTTTTGCTTTAAGAATGTCTGGGGTTACCAAAAGTATCTTTCGATTGGCGATATCGCTCATAGAATCGACAAAAATGTCTGTAACTGATATTCGGTAAGTCATGTGCTTGCCACATGTGAAATATCGAACGTCATTGTCAGTTCAATACATTTTTGATGTTCGCTATCGAATCGCTTAGCAGCGCTTACACTTTGAGTATACCCCATGTTGAAGATGCTGACTATTATTTATACAGTCGAACTTGGGTAAGCGGGAATCAAAGGGACTGCGTTAATGGTTCCCTCTATTCCGAGTTTCTCGCTTATAGAGGTTTCTCGGTTATCCAGGTTTGACTGTATATCAATTATTTTGTACACCATTATCACTACCCGCAACAGTATAGGATGAAAATCTATACTAATATTATAAAGAGAGAAACTTTGTATTTTTGTTTTTTTGTATTTTTGTATGTATTGAAATAATTCCAGAACTACTGAGCCGATTTCAAAAATTCTTTCACTCATAAAAAGCTACATTATCCCGGAGTCACATAGGCTGTATTTTTTAATTCCACGCGAAGAAAGTCGCGAGCAACAGCTAGTTTAACATAAAATACCACGACTATCTGTCCATTTATAGAAATCAGTGTTGGCTTATAACTTTACACTTACGTACATTATTTTTCTTTCCCAATCGAGAGCAAGTTTCTATTTGCTAACAACTTGTTGCTTAGTTCAGTTAGCAACGTTCGCACGTCGGAGCTTTTAATCCCTAGAGCTATATCCTTTGTAACAATATTATTTTGTTCATTTTTTTTATTAAATAAACTTAGTACAGTGTAGCTTTTAATATTATAATAGACGTTGAACAGCTTTTCATAGTGGATAAAAGTAAAATAGGATATAACCAATATGACGTAACTTTTAGAACAGTTTTTCCGACACAATTTTATTCCTAGTATAGTAGTAGTATAGTTCGACCCATGATGGGCTCCATTTTTCGCAACTACACGACTGGCGTGTATTTTGCGTGACTTCACACATATCTTTGAATGTTTTCGTCGATATGTGCAGACATCACGATGTTGTCCTTCGTCGTAAGACCGTCGGGTAAATATGGATATAATTTTATTCCTAACTTAAATATTTTATCATAAACATTATGTTCTAATCTATATCTATACTTAATATTATAAAGAGAGAAACTTTGTATTTTTCTATTTTTGTTTGTATTGAAATAACTCAAGAACTACTGGGCCGATTTCAAAAACTCTTTCAACATTAGAAAGCTAAGTTATCTCCGAGTAACATAGGCTATATTATTTAATTCCACGCGGATGAAGTCGCCAACAATAGCTAGTAATATGAAAGAAGTGGCGACTGAGATGATGAAGATAGCTCTATCTGAAGACAGGAGATGATGATGATGATGAAACACAGTGAAGACTCAAATTAATTAAAATGGAAGAATTTATTGTACTTTTAATTATATTGCAGGAAACATTTATTAATTAAATGTATTGTAGTCGGCATTACCGAGCACGTCCGGCGCGGCAAATGAAATTATCACAAATTAAGATTGAACGCAACCTTCCTTTAGCGACAAATTACTAAAGTCCCGTTGTTTACGATAAACGAAAGTTTTATGTACTAAAGCCTAGTTTTAATTTACGTAAGAGATGTTAATTAGATAAATAATTACACTAATGTAGCGAGTAGCAAGTAGCATTTATCTGAACAAAGGATTTACTGCTGTTCGGACTCGTTCAAGCCTAAACTAACGCACTAGGGCAGTAATTTAGTAACTAAACGTGTCCGAACAGCAACATTTTAGTATAATAGATTAGTAAATCCTTTGTTAGGATACTTGCTACTTGCTACTCGACTAAAATACTATCTTAGTGTGTACAAGGCTTTAACTGTTGAGCAAAGTCCAGTTTTCTCTGATCTTTCTTTGCTTGATCATACTTAACTTATCTATGCTTTTCGTAACATTCTCTTATGCTTTGAACGCATTAGCATAGTATTTTAGTCGAGTAGCAAGTAGTTTAGTAACTAAATGTGATCGAACAGCAACATTTTAGTAGAGTAGATTAGATATAGTGACAGAGAAATCGACTCTGTTTTATACTATGTAGTGATAAGGCTTTTAGGATTTTCATTAAATGTAAATTATTTAATATTACGTGCTTACGACAACAGCGGGAAACCTTCGTATTAAAGATGTTTTAATATCATTAATATATTCAAGTTAAAAAAAAGAATAATATTTTTTAATCATAAAGGCTTCGTTATTTGTCCAGAGTTAAAGCCGGCTACAGAGTATAGTTTTAACTGTACAGTTCGACTGCGCAGTTAAAACTGACCTGTGTAGGCTAAACTGAGATCGAGACACACGTTAATTCGAACTGTACAGTAAACACTGAACGTTTGCCGGCTTTAAAGTCTAGACTTCGAATGTGTACACAATGTACTAACAATTTAAACTCGAATGCAATTCGTTTCGCAATAACATTAGCATATGAATCTAATAAAGTTTATTTATTCCCTATTGTGTAAATATTCCTATCTATTTAAAGATCACTGGTATGTTTGTTTTACAATCGGTTTGCATAAACTTATTAAAGTTTTATATTTAATTTCGTCACAAATATAATGCACAGGACCTCCGTAAGAGCTAATGGTGCCTGTTTGCAAAAGAGGTTATAGTTTTATTGATTCTAATGTTTATTTATTATTCTGTGGGGCTACCCAACGTACGTCGATTGGCGATATCGCTGATAGAATCGACAAAAATATATGAAACTGACAATAACAACCGATAAGTCATGTGCTTGTCACGCGTGAGATATCGAACGTCGTTTTTAGTTCCATACATTTTTGATGTTCACTATCGAAACACTTTGTAGCGAATGTATTTTGGGTAATCCCCATCGTCTAGTAGGTATACATATTGTATTTATTGCTATAAACAACCCATTCTTACGGCGAATTTAATTTTATTCATAATTAAAACGTAAAACACTTTCAAGCATATTGTTAACTGAGATCAAAGTTGTTTGCACGAACTCACAAAGGCAAACTTGTGCAAACTAAAGCAAGCAAGCCGACCTGACCAATACTTCCTATTGTTAACAACTTTAAAATACCAAACTCCGTAATGGTTGTGATTCAGTTTAGGAAATTAAACTTCCTAGCTGCGAGCTGTGACGTCATAGACCAGTGATTCTCAACCACTGTGTCGCGGCACTTTTGTGTGCCGCCAAATTTTGCAAATATATAATAATACTAGCAGTTGCCCGCGACTTCGTCCGCGGTGTTTAATATTAACCATGAATCTTATCTTCGGATAGCTCATTGAGTCTAAGGCAAAGGTAGCTGCTAGGAAGCTCGGAGTTCTTACCAAGGTGCGGCTGGACTTCACACCGGGACAGCGTTTTATTCTGTACATAGTACATATCTGGCCGTGCGTGGAATACTGCTGTCACATCTGGGCAGGTGCATCCAAATACCAACTCGCACCCCTGGATTCAGTGGAGAGGCGGGCCAAAAAGTTTATCGGTATAAACTAAAATTAGTCAATATTAAGCACTGGCGTAAAGTGGCGTAAAGTGGCTAGTCTCTCGGTGTTCTACCGGCTACATTTTGGAGGGTGTGCGCAGGAATTACATGAAATAATTCACCATCACCATTCTACCATCGGACGTTCAGCCGTACGACAGGAATCTGAACACTGAACTGCATCATCTAAGTAGCGTAGGTATCAACCTTTATTTTTTTTAACGTCAGGAAATGCGTTTATGCACCCCTAAGCCGGGCTGTGCAATGGCGTAGGCAGTGTGGGACTCGCTGGCCACAGAAGGTGACCAGAATACCCACTAAAACCTGACCGCCCTCAAACGCATTACGGCGGGACCGTGGGCACCTGTCGGTGTCGTTGTCGTCGTTAATGACGCCGGGGAGCGAGAGGTCGCCGCCAATACGTAGGTATCAACCTACATTGTGAAAACGCAACATTATACTTTGATCGCCATTTTTTTTCTATTTGATGTAAGGTCCAAAGATTTTGTTATATTTTACGGAATTAAAAAATCATGTCTAGAACAAAAGTTACAGACAATAGCTTGTAACAGTAATAATGGATGCTTCGAAATGAACCATTTTCAAACCCCCACTTCGGATTGGAAAAAATGTTATACTTACTTGATATGTACTCAATTAAATAATTAAATATCAGAATTCTTTTGCATTTTCTCCCACGCCCGGCTCGTGAGATGATTTTTCGGTTACCTTTATAACTTGTGTTCGTGATATCTTCTAAACTATTCGTCAGATTTAAATACGGTTAAGGACGATTTTAATCTACATTAAATTCTCCTGATAACAAACACATTTATTTGGATAAGGATTAATATTTAAACCAAAAAAATAACGCGGCAAATTAAGTGCATATTTTAATTGATTTTCAAAAAACAAAAAGTGATTATTGTGAGAAAACCGTAAAAGATAAACATATGCCATCGCTGACTTTTTTGTAGAACTTTTTTAGATCTACAAATGTCTCGTACATCATTTTTATATAACTCGAGCGGTTTAGCCAGCGTAAGCCAAAAAAAGGAAAATTTAATGAAATTTTGCGACAGGGTCCAGAAATGCGTTGTTTATTCCTATTTCCTAACCTTTGCTAAAAATAAATTATAGCCTATGTTAGACACAAAGAACGTAGCTTTCTAATAGTGAAAGAATTATCGAAATCGGTTCAGTAGATTTTGAGTTATTTCAATACAAACAAAAATACAAAAATCCAAAAATACAAAAATACAAAGTTTCTCTCTTTATAATATTAGTATAGATTAAGATTATTAAATTATATAATTTAAAAAGAAAAATATTTTAACATGAATATATGTAAATCCACAAAAAAATCATTTAATTTATATTTTGCTTTGCAACTTTTTATGCAGTGTGTAGTAGTAAGTACAAACATAACAAAAAAAAAGGTTGAGAATCACTGTCAATAAATAGTGTTCAATTTGAATTATGAGTTGCAGGTTAAGCCGCGGGAGGCGCTGATGTCGTCGATGTCGCTGGTGAAGCGGTCACGTGACGGGAAATGGGACGCATCGGAAGGGAGCGAGGTACTCTCCCATAAATGGACTTCGGACTTCAACGGAACACATAATAAAACCGTAATGAGATGTTTCATGACGGTTTATAAAAAAAATAAATATTACAACATTGTTATTAAATGTTACTTTTATTATGAATTCCACACATTTCTAAAAGTCAAAACAGATATAAAAAGTATTCATAGATACGCAAAGCCTTCGAGCTTTTTCCGAATAAAACTTTGATTAGAACGAAAGCTCTTTGCTTCCGTACAGCAGAGAGCTTTCGTTCAGATCAACTTTCGTATTATTCCTTTTTTTACAGAGAAATAGTTTAACAAATTGCATCGAATTTTTCATTACTTACGTTTACTAAATTCATTTAAGAAAAATAACGTAATAAATAAGAACTTAAAAGCTTAAATAAAGCACTAATATGTTTTAAATGTAATATTTAATTGTTAAAAATAAAATTTAAATCTTACTAACATTCTAGCCAAGGTCAACTCTTGATTAAACACATTAGTAGACATAACATTCCAGACTAACTCTTTAAGTATTAAAATTAATTAAGTCTACAACTATAAAACCTTACCTAATGTATACTGTAGACAGGTTTTAGTATATTGCTGACAGCACGCTGCCGACAGCGCTGACGGGACTTTGACAATACACATGTCAATATCACTAGTTTAAAAAATATTACTAATATTATAAATAGGAAAGATTTGTATTTTTGTACGTATTGAACTAACTCTAGAACTACTTTTCCGATTTCAAAAATTCTTTCACCATTGAAAAGGTACATTATCCCCGATTAACATAGGCTATATTTTTTAATTCCATGCGGACAAAGTCGCGAATAACAGCTAGTACATAATAAGGTGTTACACACGTTTCGTATTCATATAACGTGTTCAATTTAAATTCACAGAAGGGCAACATAATTTTGTATAAAGCATTGCAAAGCTGTACACATTTACTGCAAGGAAAGACGTTTCCTTAAAATCATTCCGCAAATGGGTTTGTTGCAAACATTGTCTATGAAGCTGAAAAGCTATTGTCACTCGAGTGTACCATTTTAAAGCGACATCTATTGTTTCTTTTGTAAATGTTATACCATAAAAGTTAAATATACTTTTGCTTCTTATAGATAGACTAGCAACCACCTCCGGTTTCGCACGGTTGCACAGCTGATACTAAATACAATATAGAAAAACTGTGAACGTTGTATATAACAGCCATACTAACAATAATTGCACCCGTGCGAAGCCGGGATGGGTCGTTAGTTACACATATAGACCGTCCTCTTCAATCACTCTATCTATTAAAAAAACCACATCAAAATAGGGCTTTAGGGACAGAGAAAGCGACTTTGTTTTATACTATCAACTATGTAGTGAATAGCGTTCATTGTTTCCTAAGGGTAGATCTACATTAAGGTGACCGTTTAATAGCGACAGTAAGTAAATGAAAGAGGTTTTTGGGAGTTTTTCTGAACGTCATTTCATATTAATATTAAATTATAATTTATAACTTATTCCCGAATTCGATACGTTATTACCGCTTCAATGAATACGAGCAAATACGAATTGTATTTATTGCCTTTGAGTTTTGTAATACATAAAATATGAAATTGATTCATGATTATATGCATATTGGTGAATAAAATTAAACGGTATTTTTTTTATTGCTCCGTTTTTATTTGAGCCGTTTTTAATATTGTAATATATCTACACTATTATATAAAACAATAACGCTTTTTATGTTTGTCCCTATATATGCTTGAATCTTTAAAACTGCGCAACGGATTTTGATGCGGTTTTAATAGATAGAGTGATTAATAAGGAAGGTTTTCATGTATAATACACTAGCGACCGCTAGCGGCTTCGCCTGGGTACAATGCTAATACTAAATACACTACAGCAAAACTATAAACGTTGATTATAACAGCCATACTAATAACAATTACACACGTGCAAAGCCGGGGCGGGTCGCTAGTGAGAAATAAAATTGTTAAGACCTAACCCCATAAGGGGTAACACAAACGGTGGTAAAAAACAGTTGCCGTTTGCATTAACGTCTGACTACGTCGATTATTTAGAAGTCCGTGTATGTGAACCCTAATGGCAAATTCAATCAAGTTTCATCCAACGTTATATGAAACATATTTACTTAGGACTATTAAATCTGCTCGTAAATTCTGGACGTAAAATATTATATGCTTTCTGACTTATCCTGTTTTATGATGCTTCAGGTGTGTGTTTAAGATCGTAAATTAAAACAAATATTATTGTAATAAAATAAGATGTGAAGAAAGTTTGGATGGATGGATCGAAACTTAACGGATCAGAATTAAACTCGAAAATGCAATTTTTTTATTGTAATCCGCGCGTAGTCATGGATAATAGCTAGTAAAGATTGAAAAAAACAATGAGTAAGAGTTGTTCAGGAAATCATAAGTCTTCTGGGACGTCACAGAAAAATAACTAACTGTACATCAAACAAACTTTTTCAATTCGTCAAGGGAAATGTTCGTTTCCATTATAAGTAAATCTCCGGGAGTGAGTTACAGACGGACAATTTTCTTTTTCTATTATTATGACTTTCCCTAAATAATTTCAATGATATATTTATAGTTTATTATTGTTATCTAAGTTAACTAAAAGTTATGTTAAAGACAATTTTGGCATAAGTGATTTTCGTACATTAAAGTTAATTTTCATTTTGGACGTCTTGTCGTATCACGTCAAGATGTTGGCATGAAGAAAGGTTTGGAAACGGCGCCCTTGACAAGGTCTAAGAACGTTAAAATAAGGAAGTTAATTTTAAAGATCTGTAGGGTTAGGCCGTAAAAAACTAAGACCGAATCGTTCCATCGTTACGGCTAAGCGACTTCGTCTCTCGTTTTTGCGTGTAACCCTAGGCAGTAACACACGGTGCTCGCTCTCGTGCAAACGCAGGTGAATCGTCAAAAAAAACAAAGTTTTGTCTATGTCCGACGATGCTGTTATGTCATTTGAATTTGACGTATAATATAAAGTTTCAAATATTCTCGCGGTAAAAATACATTTGAGATTTATAAAGTATATTGTAGTGTTTGTTTTTTAATTTAAGTTGTTAAAATGTCTTCTAAAAATGCAAGCACTGAGCAAATCGCCATAATGATGGTATTTATGGAAAAGTACGTCAATAACGTATTTAACAATCTTTTAGGCACTGGCTGAATTTTTTAGCATAATGCAGATTTTTAACACTTAGTTATTGTGTCAGGCATGGCGATATCGCCAACAAGTTACGCGCCCTACAGGAAAGAGTAAGGCACAAGGAACTTTGGCAGTCGTTAAAAGTGTTGCTGGGCCAGGTAGGCAGTGGTCTTGCCAAGACTGTGGAGCAGTGGATCAAGGTTGGTTTTAATGTAATAATGATTGTAAACATGATACAAGACATATATTCTGAAGCATGTTGGTTATGGCAGAGACACAGCCTTTTTCCTTCATATTATAAAGTAACATGTTTATAAGCATGATCTTAAATCTAGGCACTTCATGTTCAATTGATATGCAAATCTATTGTTCAGTCGTTAACTGTAATAATAGAAGATATATTCTTTTGCATGTTAAGATAAAAATACATAAATAGTATGTCAATTTATTTGCCTATGTTTAATGTTTAATCATTTAGGCAAAATAAACTCATTAAAATCAATTAATATAATTTAATGTTTAGTTTTCCTTATTATATATAATTTAAACATTTACAATTACTAACTTTATCATAATATTTCAGATGATGAACAAAATTATATTTATGCTGCCTCCTCTTCAAAGTATATACCCCATCATCAACAATTGATACTGCATCTGATTTTGATTCTAGTCAAGGTAAATACAAACATACATTTAAAGGGTTAAAAAACTGACACCATAACGGCCAGGCTTAGAGTGAAATGCTTCAGTATGGTGCGGCTCACAGACACTCATTTTTTCTCCCCTTATAATTCTTCTTCATATCTTTAGTTGTACTTAACAAGATTCAATTTTGTTACAAGGAGATACTCTTGTAACTTTTCTTTTCATAACTTTCATGAGTTTTAAACAACTATTATTTATTTACAGATGCATTGGTGGTCCTCTTCCGATGATTAACACAGAGCTAAGAGGTTGGTTTCCATAACCCAAGGCGGCACCAGCTGGGGAGGGCGGGCCCTTTTAAGGATGTTCTAAGGCCTCTCCAAAGTAGAAGAGAGAGATCCCCAAATACCTAATTGTGCTACCCCTAAAGTGCTAGGATCCAAGAAGAGATTTCACCTTGAGAAAAAAAGGGATGTAGCTTTGAAATGCAAAAACATGTAACATCTACATTGGTTTTGGTTGTAACTTGTGTAATTTATGTTTAAGTGAATTGAAATAAAAAATAATTGTATGTAAATAAAGTTTGTGTTTATTTGGTTTTTTATAAGTACTATAAAGATGAAATGAATGAAATATTTTTATTTAATTTATTTAAATCACTACACATGCACTTTAGTGTAATTCTCTCCTCTAGATCCCCGTTCTGCATTCAGGATTGGTGTCATAAGATAGCTCCTTTGAGGAAAACAAATAATATTTAACATGGAAATTCAGCTGATAAATATTTTTCTACTAAAACTACTATCACCCAACAACCGAGCTGACTCTCCAGATTGTTGCAGAGCCTCCATATGGTTTTGCAGTCTTCTACTTGCGCAGATATGACTATCATAATTTGCAGCACCACCAAACTTGGCATTAATATTACTGATCCTGAGATCACTGTCACATATCTAAAATATTAAATTGAGATTAATCCTTAATTCATCTTATAATTATTATAACAAACATTAAGAGAATGAAAACCTTTTCTGTTATAAAAAAAAGGTTTGTTTGCAGCTGGACGAACTATGGCCACATGGGTGCAATCAATTGCATCAATTACACCAGGAGAATTAAGCTTACTGTAGAATCTGTAAAATAATATTTGTAGTTAGTTATAGCTCAAGGTAATTTGTGCCAGTAAAAGACTAGACTCTATATAGACTACTACTTTATAGACTATTGAGTAAAGTTAAAACATTAATCTCATTAAATACATAATCATGTATCATAAGTGATCATTTTGGCTTCGGCGTCTGCAGCTTCTAACAACTAGAAGGCGTTCCACATGCGAGACATATCTATAATAATATGCCAAACATAAATTGATTACTTCACTCAACTAATAATTAATTTATAATATAACGCCAAATTGATTTCTCACCATATAAGATTTATTTTATACGTAAAAATAACACATTACATCACTAGTCCTTCCACACATTTATATGCGGCCTCCGTTTTCTTATCAGGGCAGTTCGCTTCACCGGAATCGCGCGCAAAGTAGGCGCGCAACTCACGGGACGACCTGTACCCTGCAAAAATACGGTCGCCCTTAACTAGGACATAGCCAAGCGTTACCAAGGCCCAATAATTTCCTTACTCAATAAATTGAGGCACGAATTGGCGCCACCAGCGGCGGAGACCTACGTCTGTAGTGATAACATAACCACAGTGTGATATAATTTTTTAACACTGCCATCTAGTTAGAGGAATAGAAAGTTATAAATGTTTTTTTAGTCAATCTATTCTTTTATTAGATTTATTAAGTTTATTGATCTGACCACCCTGCTTGGGTATTTAAGTCGTGAAAGTACCTTTTGATTATTTATAATAATTGCGCCATCTATTGTAAAGATTGTAGAAACTTTTACTGGGTTTTATTTTTAATTTTATTTGAAGACCGCAATAGATGTCTCTGAACCCTAAATGAGAATCAAATTAGGTTTTTTAAACTGTTAAAATAAAATTGATATTATTGTAGATTTGAAGTTTTCGTATAAGATTTTTGTTATCCAATAAAAGCAACTAGAATAGTGATAATAATTTAAAATGGCAACATCCTTATAAAAAAGTTATATACAAACAACATGGTGGATCAGCTGTTTTCATTTTTCTTTATCAGTAAATTGTTTCTATAAACGAAGCATTGTATGGTCACATAGCCATGTGTGAATTAAAATGGGCTCCATCGCATCGGTGCTGCAATGGCATTGTCAAGCGTGTGGCCAGATCAACCCAACGGAGAGTGTAAAATGTTTAAAATGTGGTACAAAGAGAATTTCGAGTCATGACAGTGGATCACAAAAACGTTATTTTACTGGAGATTCGTCATCAGAATACGCTTCTCGGACGGAAAAAAGTGGAGGCACGACTCCTGGCTCGGAAACTATCGTCATACCGACAACAAATAATTTCAATAGGTGTGTATTTTTGTAACATATTGACATTCCTTCCATTGTTGGTAATGTCAGAAATTATCGATTTTTCTCTACCTATATTAAGGTTATAATTTCCATTGTACTGTAATTATTTGTTGATGTAGACTACGTCCATAATCATAATTAACTATTGGAAGGTTTATTGTAATAGGCGTATGTTATTATTCAGTAATAAACATAGCTTTCAATGCCATAGGTACCTTCATAGTTGTTTTAGTTCTATATTAGCTTTGTCTTTCCTTCTTAAATTAAAATATTTTTATTTCTAACTAGTAGAACTGATATTAAAATATTAAGTGTTATAGTTGTGTAGACATAATATAATACAGTTTCTAAAACAGCTATAGTTTTGTCTGAAGTAGGTAAGCAAATTACTTGAACAAATGCACCAAAATACAGTAATATATTGCACCACCACCAACTAAGATATTGATTAAAAAGATATGATTAAATAATGTAATTAATGTCAGCCCTATGCATTTGTTATAAGTCTTCTCACTTGTATACAAACATTGTTGCTATCTCTGCATTTTGCAAAAGGAAAAAAGGGATGACATTATTGTTATAATATAGTTGTTGCCCGAAGAGCTCCATTATAGAGCTAAATATATCTTGCTAAAATCACTCCTGAAGATTACTGGCAACATCTAGGGGCTAATGGGATTCTTCGCAGAGATAGATTAGTGCGAATTAGTTCACATCCTGTCCACTCAAAATATGCGCAAGCTATGTAGTTATGGAAAATCAAGCACATACAAAGCAGGGCCTGCATTAGGTTAAGATGTGATTGGCTTACCGTCCATGTCTCTGGACAGTGAGGGGCAATACAGTTCTATAATCTTGTTAACATCTCAAAGTGCTAAAAGAGGCGCCATATAAAGGGTGACTCCCATTACACCGTGTCACGGTTGGGTACAAGCCAAGTTTGGGCCTGGACAGGGCTTAGCGTGAGTCATTCCAAAAGCTCGCCCATGGCTCTGGTCGTGCTAGATAAATTACTGATACTATGTGCAGATTTAAGGTTCATATTGTTTTAGCGGATGGTCGTGCGTGGGGTCAGCGCCGCTCGCGCGGCGTGCCTGGCGCTGCGGTTGTGGTCTCCGCAACGTGTCAGCGGCGTGGCGCTGCACCGCTTGCGATGCGCTCGCACCACACGCTCCTGTGTACAGGTGTGTGAAATAACTAGTGTTTTATGAGTAAACTAAATAACTCATTCAATACAAGATTATTTCTTAAGATATGGTATGTCCTATTAATATGCATTTATTATTCCTTTTAGACTGTCTGATGATGAGGAACAAGCTTCAGGGATGACGGACAAGGATAAATCAGTTCAAGGTAAATTTATTAGCAAGACAAGTAAAAACAGACTATCAATTTATTGCATCGTTGATTCAGAGTTTGAACGTGTCAATTTTGAATACAATTGACGCTTTTTTACAATCCCTTCCAGATAACACTATGATAAGGTCCAACACCCTGGCTGTCCCTTCATATAAGCCTTCTTCAAGTTACGCGGACGGCCGCCGTCTCAACCTCGATCTACAATCACTCCGTCTCTCTCCCACTCAGCTCACAGACCAAGCTCATGGCGTCACCAGGTCTTTGTCTCATGGCTCCGTGATCAATTCCCAACAGAAATGGTGGAACGTCGAAGAGACCAGAGGCACCATCAATAGACCGACCAGCCTCATGGTCTCCGAGAGATATGGGTTCAATACCACGCAGTATAATCCAAGGGAATCTTTCCTAAGAAGTCTACATTCGGTGACTAGAAAACCTAAGAAATGCAATGAGAGTAAATCTAATTGGGAATTAAATTATGTGAAGGAATATCAAAGGGAACAGAGTAAAGCTTTGTATTTGAAGAAATGGGCTTGCAGTAAATGTACTTTAGAGAATTCTGGGATAAGAACTCATTGTGAAGCTTGTCTCTCACCCAGAATATCACCATTATCAAGAATCTCAAATACGAGAGGTCTGAGTGTGACCACTTTAGGTAGACACGAGACGGCCAGCGGGAGAGATGGTGCCGCATCTCTTCCTACTTCGGGCGGTGTTATGATCACCGTACCAGATTGGCCACAGACCAGCACATCAACAGAAGCATTCCGAAGGTCGATCTCTGCACAGAATTCACCAGAAATAAGACCTACATACAGAAGATCGTTTTCTGAACATACGGAAAATAGACCGGTCGGTAAAGTAATTTCTAGTAGACGAAGTTTGAGTGATTATCACAAATCATTAGAATATGCTAATGTTAAAAGTGATCAGACAGAAAAGAAGATTGAAGAAGGAAATACGGAGTTAATTGATAAAGAATGTAGCTGGGATACAAATGCAGAGGGCGTCATTTACGCTTTACCTAATAAAGGGAAATATAAAGATTTGAATTTACAATTACAAGTCAATAACAATGGTACAAGATATTCGTATGTCTCAGTACAGGATACGAAAACGGTGATGAGCAACTCACAGAATGAAGTATTATACTCAAATGATATTAATGATGGTGATTATGCGAGGATAGATGAGTTATTGGGTGCAGAGAATTGTATATCACCAGCTGGTGATCAGAATAATGTAAGGATATCACATGGGAAGGAACCAAATACTAAAGTGTATAATATGCTGCCATCTATAGGAAAAGTGTCTCATCCGAGGGAATCTATTAAAGTGCCTTCTACACAACCTGTGTGAGTTCAAATTTTATTATTTTTAACTTACTTGTGCCCAAATCGCCCTTCTAAAACCCTATGCTTACAGCGATATTAGAATTTTGGTTTTTTGTTGGCTCTTCTGTGTGTTTGTGTGCGTTAACCTCGGAAAAGACTTGACTTATTCATATGCAGTTAAAGTATTGTATTCTGTCAAGTTTCAATTAAAATCTAGTGTTTGTTTGATATCAATTGTTATATATTTAAAAGTATTTCTACAACGGTTGAACGAATCTTGATGTAATGCACATATGTAGAACATATTTAGCTTTGAATAACACATGTAGGGGTCGCCCGAGGCGCACTTGTAGCAGTCAAATTGAGGAATTACTCAAGAAGGCCGGTATTAAGAGCACGCGTAACCGTCGTGTATGCGTAGATGTATGAATGTAGAAGCGAGAGAGGTGTGTCAGGATCGTGCCAAATGGAGGTCCGTTGTCTCTGCCTACCCCTATGGGTTACGGACGGTTCGCGGGTAACACCTAGTATGTATAATTTATCTTGTCTGTCTGTCAGTGGTCGCATGTGGCAGTGCAGTGAGTGCTGGTTCGCGTACAACGTGTGGGGCGCGCGGTGCGACGTGTGCCGGAGCGCGCGCCCCCCGCACGCCGTCACCATCGCGCCCCACGCGCATCCCGCGCATCCCGCGCCGACCCCACACCCCACGCCGGCTCCGCACCCCACGCCAACCCCGCACCCCGCGGACAGGGAACACGCCAGGTGAGCATAAGCAAGGAGAAAGAGTTTAGTATCATATGTTCTTAGCCTCTTTTGAATGTTAAACGTTGTACGCACTAGGATAGCATTTTAGTCGAGTAGTAAGTAGCAAGTATCTGAACAAAGGATTTACTAAACTATTCTACTAAAATGTCGCTGTTCGGACACGTTAAGTTACTAAATTACTATCCTAGTGCGTCGGTTTAGGCTTAAACGAGTCCGAACAGTAGTAAATCCTTTGTTCTGATAAATGCTACTTGCTACTCGACTAAAATACTATCCTGGTGCGAACAAGCCTTTAGAATTAGTGGCAAAGCAAGTGCTACATTCAGTGCATGCGAGGTCTCTCCGAGACCCTCAATTCGCCCATATTGAACCCATTTGACTCACCATAAATGTGTTTTTGATTAAGAGTTTTGAACGTTTGTCTGTATGTTTGTGGGCGCTAATCTCGGAAACAGCTTAACCTATTTGGGTATGGGTTTCATTCTTGTATTGCAATAAGCGCCACTTAACATTTAATGTCTGCCTCCGCCTCTGTATAGAATATTCAAATACAATTTTTCTGTTGAATCACTTGCATGTTCAACAAATGCCCGTATCCCAGTTGGGTAAGCAGAGACTACATTATATTTTCCGCAGTCCGCGTCCCACCGCTGAAGGTGTGAAGGCGGAGGCGAGCCGCGCGGAGCCCAAGAAGCTGCAGGTGCCCATAGCTTCCCTCGACCACGACCTTAATAGTGATGAACTGCTTTTCGCTGTTGGTAAGTTTTACCAAAATATATTTATATAAACAGAGCTATAATATTTTATTTTAAAAGAAAATACGAGCAATGGCAAGAAGGTTTAAAATTGTTTTAATTTTTTTTAATACAATTTATTATAGTAAACCTGCATTCACACGGACGCTTTTTTGACGTCGTCGTTGGCGTTTTTTAACGCCCTATTTCTATAAAATCGCTGTAAAATCACCCTTATTTCGTTGCGATTTAAAAACGATGTTTTATAAGATAGTAGAACATGGATAAGCGTCCGAGGGAACGCGATATTTGTATAGAAGTTTCTCTCTAATTCGGGACCAGAGAATGATTCGCTTATCTAGGTTTGACTACATGGGAATGCTTTTATTCTATCTTGCTTATGTAAATTTTTATAACATTTTATATCAGTATCGAATACGGAGGCAGTGGGCGGTGCCGGGGGCGCGACGGGGGCGTGGTCGTGCGCGCGCTGCACGCTCGTCAACGAGCCCGCGGCCGCCGCCTGCGCCGCGTGCGCCGGCTCACGGCCCCCGCAGCACACGTATTGGTGAGCACACATATACAGACATATCGTCGGCTTAGTGCAGGAACTCATTAACTGCAAAAAAATCATTAAGTACAGTTAATAACATCTATGAACTCGCCTTGATGAGATCTATATAATGCAAAAAATGACTAGTTGTTACCTTTTATAGTTTGGACTCTTTTAATGTTTGAAAACTTATGGTACTATGAGGACATTCAATATTACTAAAACTAATTAACGGATTACTCGACTTGTTGCATTGGTTTGTTAATAAGTTCTTGCACTAAGCCGAAGATATAAGAAAAAAATATTGTTACTCTACGGCTTCATTACACCGAGTTTGCGATTAAAACGGAGATTTTGTTTCGACGTAAGTACGATTTTTGCGTGACATAAGTCTAATTAAGCCTAGGGTGAGAATGTGAGTCATTTTAAAACTATTTTTGTCCTGATTCTAGGTTCTTATAATCTTTCCAATAACTGAGTTGTATTTAAGCCTTTACTCAGAGACTTTTAACGGGTACTGAGGTTTAAAAAAATTTTTGAACCTTTCTAGAGGTTCCTCTTATAGTAATTATTAAGGGTTTTTGCAATGATTTGTGACTTATTTTTTATAATCAAATGCATGTTATGTGTTTGAGCCCAGGTCGTGCAGTTGCTGTACACTGCGCAACCCGCAGTCTGCGGCGCTGTGCCTGGCCTGCAAGACGCCGCCCGTGCCGCGCCACGGCCTGCCCGCGCCCGCGCCTGCGCCCGCGCCGCCCGACAACACGCCCACCGGTAAACATGCTAATAATTAGAAACATACATATTTCAATGACGTTTCAGAATTCACCCATTACACGTTTGTTTTCTAGGTGCTTCAATGTAATGTTTATAACTGAGCTTCCAAGTTATAGAGTTCTTCGTCCCAATACGGCTTGTAAATTAGAATAGCTATATTCATTCAATTAATTAGCTAATGACCGATAACGTCATTTTGCATCTATCGACCTTACCCTTGCTTTTTTGTGACCTTTATATGTAGTTCAATACGACGTTTTAATTTGCCTGATTAAACGCGTTCACTCCGCATCTGAAGTTATTTTATTCCGCAATAACCTAACTATTCCACTGCACGACTCCTTTACAAAAGTATTTGATTCAATTTCATGTAATATTCGTACAAGTTTGAAATGAGGTTTTTATGTTATTTTGTTTCTCGTGAATAATAATGTGTAATATTGTCCTTTTCTCTTATTAGTGAAATGTTTTATCAGGTCGAAGTCCGTCCCCGCGCCGCGGCCGGCACACGCCCGCGCTGCCGCGCCGCGCGCACGCGCGCAACACTCCGCCCCCTGAGAACAAGTAAACATTGCCTTTTATGTTATAAATAGACTAATTCACTACCCTTGGTTAATATCTCTAATTAGATGAGTTAGGTAAACTTGTAAAAACCCTAAAGAACGCCTTCAGTAACATCAAAACCCCTTAACACAGATTGACTTGTGCGGTATTCCGGTCGGACATGTTTAAAAACCTGTAAGGGGCGTTTAAGTGTTTTGGAAGCACTTTGGGAGTAAGGGGGGGGGGGGCAGGTGATATTCCTAAGCAGTGATTCTTTTCAGGAAAGGATAAAAAACAATTTCTATGATGAAAACAAATATATACCGATGTTTATTTTGCATTAAAGAGAGGGTTTCCCTTCCATGCTTTTGATTACATGAATGTGTGTGGGAGGGGTGTAAAAAGTTGTAAGAAATCTGCTTACGGAATACTTGAATGGCTTCTAGTCTGGGTCTATTATCTTATTAACCGACTTCCAAAAAAGAAGGAGGTTCTCAATTTGTCTGTATGTTTTTTTTGTTCACCGATTACTCGGCTCCTGGTTGTCCGATTTTTATAATTTTTTTTTCATTGTATTTTTGTATAATTTTGTACTAGGGCGGAGTCAGAGTGGGCGTGCTCGGAATGCACGTACGTGAACTGCGCTGGCGCGGGCGCGTGCGAGATGTGCCAGTCGCCGCGCAGCCGCCTGCTGCCCGCCGCGCCCGACCAGCCCTCGCTCGACGATGATGACTCGCGTCAGTATACAACACTACAAACATACAATACATACAATACGCTGTTCCCGAGTTCGAATCCCGCCATGTATCAATTTGTTTTTCGATTTTCATATATAGATATTTTCCCGACGCTCTTAGGTTAAGGAAAACATCGTGATGCATCTCATGTCGGCGATGAAATTCAAAGATATGTATAAAGTCACGCAATATACGCGCTAGTCGTGGAGTTGCGGAAAATGGATCACATACAATACTTACAAATTTATACTCTGTTACAATTAGGAGCGTTTTGGTAAATTTTCAATCAACTTAAAATAGACTTTGTTACCTGGATAATAAGATTTATTTTCGCGTGTTATAGCGGAAGGTTCCGAGGCGGAGCGTCAGGAGAGTACTCCGATGGAGGTGCTGCGGCTGCGCGAGGAGAGCCACGCCTGGACTCAGTGGCAGGAGGTGCTGGCGCAGTGCTCCGCGGTGAGTCCACATATACTGTCTTGCATGCGACTTTGCGCGGAATATAATATAGCCAGTATATTCTAACAGTGGTAGAGCGCGCTTTAAGATCTTCGCACGAATTGTCCGGCTCGTCCGGTGAAATACCACGACCACACAGAAGACAGACGTCAAATAAACGCAATTCCGTGTTTCGTCTGATGAGTGTGGTGCCGGAGGACTAACTTTTAATCCACTTTCCCTTCCTATTCTTTTCCTATAAAGAAATGATGGGAAGGGGAAGTGGATTTTCCGGGGGAGGGGACGCATAGGGAGAGGAATTATCCTCTTGCTATGCGTCTCCTCCTCCGAAGATTAAGGGTAGGCAACGCATCTGCAATTGTAGATGTCTATGGGCAGCGGTCGCTTCGCTATTTCGGCGAGTTCAGGTGGCCGCTTGCTCGTTTGCCACTTTATAATATAAAAAAAAAATAATATATCCAATGTTACTCGGAGATAATGTAGCTTTCGAATGGTAAAAGAATTATTGAAATCTGACCAGTAGTTCTTGAGTTATTTCGATACATACAAAAATACAAAGTTTATCTCTTTATAATATTAATA
The DNA here is from genome assembly GCA_013186455.1 of Papilio dardanus tibullus. Lineage (NCBI taxonomy): Eukaryota > Metazoa > Arthropoda > Insecta > Lepidoptera > Papilionidae > Papilio > Papilio dardanus. The sequence continues at coordinate 440,754 of QDHC01000110.1, read as the reverse complement.
TAGATTTTACATAATAATATGTGTACATGTATTAGAGCGGCGAGCCGTACGTTGACGAGTCGTTCCCCGCGGCGTCGCGCTCGCTGTACTACGGCGGCGCGGGCGCGGGCGAGGGCGGCGCGGCGGCGCGCTGGCTGCGCCCGCACCAGATACACGTGGACGCGGACCCTCGCCTGCCCTGGCTCGTCTTCCGCGACCCGAGACCTTCCGATATCTCGCAAGGTTAGACAACAACTACGTTTGCCCACAGTCTAACTAAAAGTCCGCAAAATACCCACACATTGCTCACTATGAGTACAAGGCCGCAAAATGCCCACGCATTGCGCACTATGAGTACAAGTCCGCAAAATCCCCACGCATTGCTCACTATGATTACAAGGCCGCAGAATTCCCACGCATTGCTCACTATGGGTACAAGTCCGCAGAATTCACACGGGTTGCTCACTATGATTACAAGGCCGCAGAATTCCCACGCATTGCTCACTATGAGTACAAGTCCGCAAAATGCCCACGCATTGCTCACTATGAGTACAAGTCCGCAAAATGCCCACGCATTGCTCACTATGATTACAAGGCCGCAAAATACCCACGCATTGCTCACTATGAGTACAAGTCTGCCAAATGCCCACACATTGCTTACTATAAGTCCAAGTCCGCAAAATGCCCATGCATTGCTCACTATGAGTACAAGTCTGCCAAATGCCCACACATTACTCACTATAAGTCCAAGTCCGCAAAATGCACATGCATTGCTCACTATGAGTACAAGTCCGCCAAATGCCCACACATTGCTCACTATAAGTCCAAGACCGTAAAATGCCCACACTTGCCCAGTGAGTACGAATCCGGGGGATGCCCATACTTGCCCACGCATTGACCATAATAAGTGTACAAGTAAGAAAATTGCCCACACATGACCCACTTATAGTCCACATACCCTCAGATCTTTTAAACAAACTTGTTTTTTTTAAGTAGTTTTAGATTGAATTATGGTTTCACCCCACTCAGCATTTACTGTGCATATACAATTCCAGGTGTACTAGGTAACTGCTGGTTACTCTCAGCCCTCGCCGTACTCGCGGAGCGGTCCGCTCTGGTACGCGGGGTAATGGTACGCGGGGAACCGGCTCGAGGCGCGTACCAGCTCCGATTGTGTAAAGACGGTCGCTGGTTGACTGTCACTGTTGATGATCTACTGCCTTGTAATAAGAAGGGACAATTAGTGTATTCACAGGTGAGTCATTCGTTCTGTAGTGGACTAATTATTAGAAACTTCTGCTTGTTACTGATTACTTGTTGCCTTTATTATTCCCTTAGGACTGTACATTTGATAACTTACGACTATTTAAACTAAATTGTGACCCCATTGTTATCGTTGTTCTCTATTCCATGGTTCACACGGATCCCTCATCCTTCGTCACCAATAAAGGGCAAATAAACATCCTCGCTCCCAGCGGCCACTCAGGGTACATTTTTAAGGAATGCCAATCGATAACAATGAGGTGATAATGGCAGCTCTTATAAGTACTTGACGCCGCATTCTTTAAGCCGTCGCCAACAAGTTCCCTTAGTCGATTAACTTGGTTGTTATGAGGGTAGAGCGAATCAGTTCATTAATTCCTTCAGTCAGTTAACGGGGCAGTTACGAAGAGAGCAAATAAATTGGGGAAAAGTATCTTCTGCCGTACATTGTTTACGCAAGTATATTCATTCATTCATTCGGTCAGTGTTAGTAAGCGGTGAGTGCTAATCAGAGGTTAATATCTTCTGATACAATGGTATTGTGTTTATAGACGCAATAGGCATTCAGTCATTCGGTCAGTGTTGATGAACGGCGAATGTGAATGATTTATATCTGCTGTTGTAAGATAAAAGGCAAATCATGTGTTCGCGCAACTTGAAATTCATTCACTCATTCGATCTTGTTTAGTAGTTTGTCTCTTCAATCACTTAATTGATCGTTTTAAATTAAATTTTATAGGCAAAAAGGAAACAGCTTTGGGTGCCGTTAATAGAAAAAGCGGTAGCGAAGCTTCACGGTTGTTATGAAGCCCTGGTATCCGGTAGAGCTATTGAAGGTAAGATCAAGATCAATTTGGTTATATTTAACTAACATTTGTCCGTTTTTTCCGCACGAAATAAAAAAAAGTCTCGTATTTTAATAGCCTATGTTATTCAGTGATAATGCAGCTTTCTAATGTTGAAAGTAATTTTGAAATCGGTTTAGTAGTTTTTGAGTTTATTCGTTACACATAAAAAAAAATATTTATAATCTTACTTCATATTATTAAAAATGCGAAATTTACGATGAATGTGTGTTTGAAGGTAAATAACTCTAAATCTACTAAGCCGATTTCAAAAATGCTCTCACCGATAAAAAGCAACATGGTCTCTGAGTAACATAGGATATTTTTTTATTCCGCGCGGACGAAGTCTCGAGCAACACGTAGTAAATATATTATAAGAAGACAAAGTGTCTCCCAAATTTCTACCACTCGCGACTCAAGAGTAACTTTTCTAAAATCAAACAGAATATAATGCGTCGGTCAAAGAGATATTATACACAGACGGAGCACTCCATACTAATTTGACGTTAAAAAGCGTGCCAAGAAAAAAATTATTAAAAAAAAACTTGCCATGAAAAAAAATGCATTGTATCATGAAAAAATTCCCAAGTTTGGGAAATTGTGTTTTTTTTTTTTTAAATAAACAGTAGAATAAACTAAAAAAATAATTAAAACGTTATTTATCGTTTTTCATTATTATTATTTTATTGAAAACAATTTAAATCCAAACAATTTTTAACAAGACTATTTTTGTTTTATGGTTGTTATACCTTTTTAATTAGCGTTTTAAAAATGTCTTTCTTAATTACAATATTAAACTTTAGTAAATACTAAAATATCCCTACGTTTGACCTCCGGAGGTCAAAGAAAATGCCTCACTTTTAAGCTTCGAGTGTTTCATCTACAGTATAATATATCTTTGGCGTCGGTGTTTAAATTCCAACCGTATATCTCGACCAATCACTGATGTTCATGGTCTCGTTATATAAATTTAGGCATAGGCATAACATTCTGCCACCTTTACTGTTTTGCCATTTAATAATATATTTGTTTCCTTGTTGTTCAGGTCTGTGCACGCTGACTGGGGCGCCGTGCGAGTCGGTGTCGCTGCAGGCGGGCGGCGCGGGCGCGGCGGCGGGCCCGCTGGAGCGCCTCGACCGCGACCTCGTGTGGGCGCAGCTGCTCTCCTCCAGGCAGGCCTGCTTCCTCATGGGCGCCAGCTGCGGCGGCGGGAACATGAAGGTATCACTTATATCTATACAAGTGGAAATTATCATAAAGTAACCTAAAGGTGATGATCAGTATTCGATCATTGATAGAGATCAATAAATAAAAGAAAAAAAGACAGAAAATAAATTTATTGCCTCACATACAAAAAAGAAACAGTTTGTAACCCGTTCTTAGATTCCTATTGCAATCCTACAATTCCTATGCAATTGTCCTCTCCCTTGACACACAATACATCTTTCCCTCGATATCAAATACATTTTTCCTTTGACATACAATATATTTTTCCCTCGACACGCAGTACATTTTTCCCTCGGCACACAATACATTATTCCCTCGACACACAATACATTTTTCCTTTGACACACAATACATTTTTCCCTCGACACACAATACATTTTTCCCTTGACACACAATACATTTTTCCCTTGAAACACAATACAGTTTTCCCTTGAAACACAATACGTTTTTCCCTTGAAACACAATACATTTTTCCCTTGACACACAATGCATTTTTCGCTTGAAAACCTTAGGTTGATGAAGAAGAATACCAACGTCTCGGGTTACGTCCCCGACACGCGTACTCCGTGCTGGACGTGGTGGAGTTGTGCGGGGGCACAGGGGGCAATGGAGGCACGAGCGAGCCCCTGCGCCTGCTGCGCCTCCGCAACCCCTGGGGTCACTACACGTGGCGCGGCGCGTGGGCGCACGCGTGCCCCCGCTGGACGGAGGCGCTGCGGCGCGCGGTCGCACCACATACGGAGCCAGATGACAGAGATCATGGCGTCTTTTGGATTGGATTTGATGATGTACTCAGGTAAGTCTGTTAAAGCATTGGTTATTTAACTTGGGTTATTTTTGAAACTTTTTGACCACTCCCCACTCTGTGGTGAGGTTATTTTAAACTGACTTCCCCCCCCACTTAAAATTACGTGTTTTTCCCATAGGTAATATTAGTATAGATTTTTTTCGGAGCATCGGTAGTTCAGGGGCTTAGCTCTCTTGACTTTTAACCTGCATCCTAAATCTTGGGCCAGCGTGGTTACAGACCTAGTACCTTAGTGTAGGCTCTGAGCCCTTCGGTAGGGGGCGGATAAGGATTATTTTTGATGATGGTGATGATGACGAGTTGAGATTGTGATGATGATGATTTGAGCTGGTGATGATGGCTTGAGATGGTGATGACGATTTGTGATGATGATGATATTGCCAGGTACTTCGACTGTATAGACATCTGCAAGGTGCGCGTGGGTTGGCACGAGACGCGGCTGGCGGGCATCCTGCCGCCGCTGTCCTCCACGCGCCACCTCACCTGCCTGCTGCTTACAGCCGCGCACCCCACGGAGGTGGACTTCACGTTATTCCAGGAGGGACAAAGGTACGAGACTCCGTAACTTTTAATTGTAATGAAACGTCGTAGAAGAAGAAAATAGTAGAAAGATCTTTTGACAGGGTGACTCTAGTAAGAATAATTTAGTAATGTGTATTTGCAGAAACTCAGCGAAGAGCCAGCGCTCTCAGCTGGACCTGTGCGTGGTCGTGTTCCGAACAAAGTCGGGGCCCAGCGCGCAGGTCGGCAAGCTGGTCGCGCACAGCAAGAGACAGGTCTAATCTCTTTCTAATAAATAAATAAACAAGATAGAATTAAATCTCTACCTTTCCTTCCCTATCTCTTTTTCCCCTGCCCTTCTCTGTCTTCCTCTCCCCCTCTATCCCCCCTCCAAATTTTCTCACTCCCCTCTTTATCATTCTCCCTACCCTCTATATCCGTCCCTCTCCTCCCATTCTCTTTGTCTACTCTTCTCTCTTTCTCCTTCCCTTTTTTCCTTCTTTCCCTTTAGAATGTAGTCAGTTACTGATGCCTATTAAAATACCAAACTCCCTGTATCTTCTCTCCAGGTCCGTGGATTCGTAGGTTGCCACAAGATGCTAGAGAAAGGCTTCTACCTAGTTGTATGTCTTGCCTTCAACCACTGGCACACTGGACTGGAGCTGGCGGACAGCTCGGGTTGGCCTCGCCACGTGCTGGCCGTGCACTCCTCGAAGCCGCTGGCGGTGGAGAGACCCTCGCTGCATCCTCATATCCTGGCTGATGCGATCATAGGACTGACCCTCGCAAGGGGACAGCGGCATGAAGGCAGGCAGGGCATGACCGCGTATTATCTTACAAAGGTAAACATGCTATGACATTCAAAGCGACAAATATCTTCAAAGTATGGTGTATTCTTTTTCAGCTTTATAAGGCAGGTTTAGCAAAACTGTAGGAATTTCACATATCCTCTCTTATTCTCAAATGCCACGGTATCTTTTGTGACCCCAAATACCAATAAATAAGGTTACGAAAACTGTTTTTATACATGGGACGGGGCTTTTATTGAGACTTTCCTATAAATGCGGTGGTTTCATTTGCGTTGTTGGATTTTTTGACCATAGACTTTCTATGAAGTTAGATAATTCTAGCAATTTTACATCAAAATCTTTGTTTTCTTGCAGGGTTGGGCTGGTCTGGTCGTGATGGTAGAGAACCGGCACACAGACAAGTGGATACACGTGAAGTGCGACTGTCAGGAAAGCTACAACGTGGTGTCCACGCGCGGAGAACTCAAGACTATAGATTCCGTACCGCCGCTGCACAGGTTGGCACTTTGATTACATATACACTACACTTCCTGATGTGCCAACTTGAGTTGGCACTTTTGTAACAAGCGCATAATTTTGTTTCATGTGCCAACTAAAGCAAGTGGGTTTAGAGTTGGCAATACATAGTGTATTCTTTCCTAAAAGTGATTCCTAAAGTTCCAATTAATTGGCTGTTAAAGATAACTACTAGATAGCGCTCAAATATGCGCCTACGCAAATAAAATATCTAGGACTTTCTCTTTCCGGCTACACAAAGGACTCACTTTTAAAAGACATTACCAAAAATGTTTTAAGTACATTTCAGCATACTAAAAATCGGTTTCATTAAACCGACTTCGCGGTTAAAACGGAGTTTTTGCTTTGGTTTAAGTCCATTTTTATCTCGAAATCGGTCTAATGAAGCCTAGACTATATAACTTATACGTTTCCAGGCAAGTGATTATAGTGCTAACCCAACTGGAGGGCAGCGGAGGGTTCTCAATCGCGCACCGTCTGACGCACCGGCTGGCGGGCGGCGCGCGGCTGCAGGACTGGGCGCCGCGCGCCGCAGACGAGCCGCAGCACCGGCCGCCGCTCGCGCGACGTCTGCACGGACTGCACGCGCCCAGGCTCATCACATAGACTGGGTACTGCGACAGGAGATTGTGGGAGTGTGGTGTAACTGATTGAGATTGTTGGAGTGTGGTGTAACTGATTGAGATTGTTGGAGTGTGGTGTAACTGATTGAGATTGTTGGGGTTTGGGATAACTGATTGAGATAATAGGAGATTGTGTACTTACCCTAATGGGTTCAACCCTCAACTGAAGTTGAGGGAGATTGTTGGGGTTTCGGTCAACTCTTGGGGTTTATTGGAATTTGCTTAATTACCCATCAGTTGAGGGAGATTATTGGGGTTTTGGGTTAATGCTGGAGATAATTCGAATTTTGCAGTAACAGATTGAGATTGATTTGTGGTAAATAATGGATTGTTCGGGTTTGGGGTAACTGATGGAGATTATTGGAGTAATTAATGGGGAACGTTTGAATTTGAGGTAAATGGTAGAGACAAAAACGAAGATTGTTGAAGTAATTAACTCAAAAAAATCTTGAGGCGATTATTGTAATGTTTGGAAATTGAAAATTATATAAATTTTCTATAAACGCCTTTATTATATAAGGTTCAGAGTTAAAAATGGCTTGTCAGTAATAAGGAAGATTGGATGTAAGATTCGGTTCTTAATACGGTTAGGTTTATTTGATTTGTGCACTTATGTGCTACGGTTTAAGGTTGAAATTTGAATGACAGACTGTTAAACTGAATCTAATCAAAATCAAGACCAGTGCAGTGAGTATTCAAAGCAAAATGGACTTTATAAACTTACCATTAGAAATCAATTTTGTAAAACAAACAAGCATTCTTCAAAATATACTGAAATTGATTGACCCTTCGAATAGAATTTTAGACTCTAATGCCCGAATTCTGAACAGTCATTTGAAGAAATAACAGCGTCTTAAACTCCAAATGACCCTAATGTAAGTATATAAAAAAAAACTATATACCAGTTTAATTTATGATGATATTAGTCGCTGTAAAATTAGCATTTTTAGAGTTAATTTTTCCATCATAGGAATTAAATTATTAAATTAGAAGAAAAATAGACGGTATTTTTTCTACAATTTAAATGTGTTAGAATTTCCGATATGAGTTTACAAATACTTTTGTAGAAACGTGACACTTTAATTCTTATGCTTTGGCTTCATTAGACCGAGTTCGCGATAAAAATAGATTTAAGCCGGAGCAAAATCTCCGTTTATATCGCGCAGTCGGACTAATGAGGCCGAGGAATTACATTAAAGAGGACATATTAGTTTGAAAAAGTATTTTATCAGTAAAAAATTACTTACGATTGAACTTTGTATGAAGTTATCTTTGTATGTGTTTGTATGGGACGTGTGTTTGACAGAGCACTTGCTATTTTTGACAATTAGATATAAGTCACAAGTACATGTAGTCATTGTATAGGTCACCATGTTACTCTTATGCTGGTTGTAGTCACGCTGACAGCGCTGACAGAGTGCTGACAGCGATGACGGAGAAGTTATCAACTTTATACAGCGTCAGCGCTGATACATTTTGTACATTTTCTCCGTCAGCGCTGACAGTAAGTTTGCTGTCAGCGTGAATATAACTCTATGTATTAAAATGTTAATATGTAGTTGTTACGGTTTTTTAATCGAAGAAGTGCATGAAAGTTGTATGTAATATTTGATATCCGAAACTGAGGCTTAAAACTATAGCATTAAGGTTGATTTTAGTATGTCTTTAAATGTGGAAATGACATTTGAGAGGTTTAGTCAAAAATGTATTGACATTTGCGAGATTTGAACATGTACTGTCAATTATGACAGCTGTCAAAGTTTGAGGTTATTTCGACGGAGTCATTCATGCTTGAACCGTTGTTTGCATTTTGTAGTGTTTCGAAATATTTGTTACTTTAGTGGAGGCATTTTTGTATGAATTAAAGTACCAAGGATACGTAAATCGGCGATTTAGTCTCCAAGTGTATTTCGCAATACAATAAGTTTTTTTGTGTATGGCAAACGGGCACCTGAATTCGCCAAAATAGCGAAGCGACCCCTGACCATAGACACCCGCATGACGCGTTGCCTACCCTAATCGACTTAGTTGACACACATAAAGATATTTCTCCTTCGTATGCGTGCCTCCTATCGTGAAATCCCTTCCCATCCTTATAAGAAAAGGATGAAAAGTGGACTAAAATTAGGCCAAAATTAGGCCAGTACCACACTGATCAGACGAAACACGGAATAGCTTCCATTTGACGCCTGTCTTCTGAGTGGTCGTGGTATTACACCGGACGAGCCGGACAAGTCGATAAAGTGGGCTCTATGAAGCACGCGTCGCTGACGACTATTGCATTAGCCACTTGGAGACTAAAGTAGTCCATTTGCGTATCTTCATGTAGGAGGTAATCAAAATCTACATTAATAAAAAGTAGTTTGTCATAGGAATTGTAAATATAAATGATATGCGTTGTAGCCGCTAGGGGGCGCGTGGCTATAATCCAGAGGTGTTCAACCTTTTTAATCGTACTCATTTTTGTATCACTTTTAAATTTGAAATAGAGTTGTAAGCTGTTATCACCACTTTAATTGTAAGTTTTGGTACTGTTGCATCGCTAAAAGCTAAAACACATAGGATAGAAAAAGGTTGACGACCTCTGAATTGAATAAAAGTTTGACGCGTTGCATCGATTTGTATAAAAGACATATTTTTGAATGACACTCGAGAGTAGGATTTTTTTTTCACTTGTAATACTCATTTTTGTGATTTTTTTCGTTTTTTATTTTTTTTATAAAACGATAGTATTCTTGCCATTTATATTGACAACGATTATATGTTTTTTTTATAAATATTTTTGTGGCCTATTGTGATCGTGCAATATTTTCTAGTTTTTAAGTGATTTTTTTATTTTTTTCGAACTGGCACAAACCGGCACACCGATTTTCTATATATAAGTATACAATTATTATGTAATCTTTGTAGTATATAGCTCGAATATTATTAGTAATGGTAACACATGTTTTATATCGAATAATGCCTTGCCACGAAACGCTTAGTTATTTTTTATTTGGCGCTGTTTTATTTATTTTTTATACATAAGACCAATTTACGGCCAGTCTGGGAATTTAAGTTACATTGATCGCCACTAGATGGCGCTGTAACAAATTTGAGTTATTTTTTTACTTGACTTAAAAATGAAACTCCGATATTATAATTTGGATGTATTAATTTATAATGTGCCATAATTAAATTATTAAAATTGTATTTTTTTATTTATATAAATTATGTGACACAGATATAAAGTCAAATTAAAAAAAAATAACGTTAATTTTTTTAGGCCTTTTTATTTTGGTACAAAATTAAATTGTACAAAATGTTATGCATAATGCTCATTTGGAATATTTGTACAGATTTTGATTTTATATAAAAATACTGTTGAATCAGTATTGTAATTTTTTTTCTGTTCCTAAAGTTAATGTGATCAAAGGTTAGTATTGTTTGATTTAAAAGTCTAAAATATTGTATTTTATTCGAAAACCATTAAGGTAAGTAAAATTTAGTATTTTACCTTACGTATGTCTGTAATAAAAGTTTTTGGCAAGGTGCGATTCAAATTTGTTTTTTTTTTGTAATTTTACATTATCTTGTGTCGAAGTTGAGTTTTGTATTTTGTAGCAAAGACGCTTATTTTAATGTTAGTTAACGAGGATGCATGTTATATTAAATAAGAATTAAAATGATTTAAATTTGATTCGAGTATTTATTTATATTTTCCACTTGCAAAGAAAAAACTTGATGTGCGTGTCCGCCATAGATTAAGAGAGGGCAACGCATCTGCAATTGTAGATGTCTATGGGCGGATGGTCGCTTGCTCGTTTGCCACTTTATAATATTAAAAAACTACTTTCTACGACAAAAAAAATCAATGACATACTATTTCTATACAAAATTTGTGCTTAACAATGGCAAAATTGATATAAAAACTACTTCAAATAAGACCCGGAGTGGGGACAGTTGACCCCAATAGACCAAAGATAGATAATCGTCTTTTTCTGTCTTATAAATAAGTAAATTAGTACCATGTACCGCTGGCGTGACGCCGTAGAGCTAGACCTGCACTCCTAAAGGCAGTTGATTGGCAGGAGGCGGTCTCTTGTGTCTGAGGCCAAGACCCACTATGGGTCGCTGGGCCAGATCAGTAGTTCTTAGTAACAAAATTAAGACACACGTTTAAAACAAAGTGTCACTTGACGGAGTTACGTTATTTTGTTAGCCCCAAGAGGAGGTGAACTAATCGACTTAGCTCTGAATTTAAGTGACTTAAAAATAGCCGAGTGACAATTCACAACTGTGACGTCAGCAAGTCTAAAATTAACACAAAGAGGACTTGTTGATGAGTTTTTCTTGGAATCAAGTATAATCTTGTAAAGGTTACGTATCGTTTTTTTCGATCTTAAAGCAAAAAGTCAAAGATAAAACAGCATAAGAGAATTAACCTTTTCATAGGATTACGAATAAGTCATATAAGAAAAACATAACTATCTAAAACTAGAGAGGTGGGCAGAGAGCACAGACCTCTATTTGGCTTGATCCTGACCCCACCTCCGTCAAACTTCAAACCTTTGTAACTTTTTAAATAAATAGCGGAAAGGATTAAAATTGCATATCTATTTTAATAAAAATAACTTTATTTATAAACTAACTGTTGTGCGCGACTTCGTCCGCGTGAAATTAAATAATATAGCCTTTGTTACTCTGAGATAATGTAGCTTTCTAATGGTGAAAGATTTTTTTAAATCGGTCTAGTAGTTCTTGAGTTATTTCAATACATACAAAAATACAAAGTTTCTCTCTTTATAATATTAGTATAAATAAGTCGTATGATTCCTGCGTGTAAATTACTCGTGTAAATTACTATCTTTTGCAATGAATTTAAAATGTAAAAGCCGTAAGTACGTAAGAGGGGGAGACAGGAAGTAGGCAGTCTCGGCGTCGCAGCCATCGCCGGGTCATTTCCGGTGCCCTCCTGCGCGCCCTTTAGCTTTTATATTCCTAACAAAGATACAAAATAAACATGGAAGTGACTTACAGCAACTATAACCTACGTTCCTACTGATTTAAAGGAAAAATACCTAAATGAGGTTTTCTTGTTTTGGTAATTTTATTACATCAACAACTTGTAGTATGGTAGGCTTCAGGGCCTCCGCTACCATATATGCAAAGTGTGCAATGCACACGGGCGCCATCCTTAAAAAGCACCAAAGACAAAGGACCCGAAAAAAATGAAAAAATAAATAAAATATAAGTTCAGTTCTTTGTTTCTTTCTTTGTCCATAAAAAAAGATAATTAAAAATGCTGAAGGGGTGCCAAAATATTTTTTGCACATAGGCGCCAGTAGACCTTACTGGGGCCATGGTAGGCTTTCTTGTCTTTCTGTAAAATATTCAGGGACATCTAATGCCCCTATTGCAGTATAATTGCACAATACATTAATCGTATCTAGAAAATGAACATCTTTGTTTTGACATTGACAGTATAAGGTCTACATCTAGTGCTAAGGGAAAATTTAATTTGTACGAGGAGATTGTATTGTAAAACAGAAACATTAGCTCCGAAAGCGTCTATCACTGTTATAAAGCTCGTAGCAAAGTTCAAATAAATATACCGTCGAACATGGATGGTCCAAGGGACCGCCAAATTTGTCTCGCGTATGGAGGTAGCCCGTCGGAAACATAGAATGACTATCGCTTATAGAGGTTTCCCTGATCCGTTTATCTCGCGTATGGAGGTAGCTCGTCGGGACCATAGAATGACTCGCTTATAGAGGTTTCGCTTACCCAGGATTGTAATATTGTTTACAGTTAATCATGAAAGTTTTCTTTACAACGTAGTTCCGTAGTAAGACACGTCAGTTATGTTGGTCACGACACGACGTAAGAGATGAGATGTGGGAGCGAACATTCCCTCAACGCAGTCTGGTACTGCAAGATGTAGAATTAGTTTAATACTGAAATGGAAAGATAGTGCCAGATTTAAATAAGGATATATTTAATAAAATAACTATAGAGAAACCTTTTGCCCTAATTTAAATAGATAATTAATTAATTAATTTATTTAATTGTAAGAATCAACAGCATTCCTATAACTGGATATTTCACGTGTTGGAAATCAGTGGCCTTACCCAAAGTATCGACAACGTATGAAACTCACAATGATATTCGATAAATCATGTGCTTATCACGTGTGAGATATAGAACGATCATTATCAGCTCCATACATTTTTGATGTTCACTATCGAATCGCTTTGGGCAACGCCCTTGTACGGAAAATTAAATATTGCAAAGCAAAAATCAATAACTCTTTTATGCATAATCCTGAATTCCCATCTTAGGCAGGAAAGTGACAGAATGACTTTCCTTACATTTCCATTGTAATTTCCTTTGTGTGAAGACCTTGAACTTCTAGCTTTTAACTGCACTTATAATGAAATACACGTGACTTGAATTATATTACTTCTTCTCCAAGAAAGACAAAGACAACGTTTTTGATTAAATGTTGAAGTACTTTATCATACTCTAAAGGAGAGTATAAGTAACCAATTAAACCTTGTTCGCTCCAGGATAGTATTTTAGTCGAGTAGCAAGTAGCATTTATTCGAACACAGGATTTACTACTGTTCGAACTCGTTTAAGCCTAAACCTACGCACTAGGGTAGTAATTACTAAACGAGTCCGAACAGCAACATTTTAGTAGAATAGATTAGTAAATCCTTTGTTCGGATACTTGCTACTTGCTACTCGACTAAAATACGATCCTAGTGCGTACAAGGCTTTAGCGACACTGAATGCGGTATTATTTTACTACAGTTCTAGTATTATATTCAGTGTTATTAAAATAATAATAATAATTGTGTTACCCAAAGCGCTACAAAGCGATTCGATATCGGACATCAAAATCGAACTGACAACGTTCGATATCTCACACGTGACAAGCACACTACTTCGAATGTCATTGTCAATTTCATACATTTTTGTCGATCTATCAGCAATATCGACAATCAAAAGATAATTTGGGTAGCCTAGAAATGCATAAGTGACAACAGTGAATGTTACAATAAACCCATTTGTCACGACAAACGATAAATTAGAAAAAAGAAGTGCCTTTGACAGATGAACAATGAGTAATGGTCAAAGCAGACTGAAATTCCCGAAGGATTTTTAACTAAAAGATAACAAATAGCTCTGTGAAACAAAAAGCTTTCCTTCGAGACGTAGTTCTTCTGTGATAAGGCGACATCTATCGTTTGAACTAGTAAATTATAGTATATTTTTAATTAAAAAGATTTTTAAATTGCAGTAAGTAAAATACCACGCCTACATTTACCCCATTCATGACTTTTTGTATAACACTCATACATTACTTTAGCTTAGAGGTTAAGGCCGGGTGGGAGTTGAAAATCAGAAAAATAGTCATTTTTGTTTCTATGTTCTAAAGAGCTAGTTCGTTTTTTTCATCTGGAAAAAAATATATGTGGTAGATGAAGATTTCAACTAAAGCATTTATCGAATAGATTGTTATTTAATGGTTTTATTTTAATAAAAAAAAATAAATACAAAGCACCTTTAGAAAAGTTTAAAGTCTAAAATCTCTAAATTTAAAGCGATGACTATGCTTTTTTTTTAATGCATCTTATAGACAATTAATTATACTGTAGAAATTACCAGACACGTTTATTGTAAAACTTATAAATTTACGTTAATCCTTAAAAAACCATTTATTTAATAGAACTTCAGACGTTAACTTTTCTGTACAACAAATACTGATATACGATTCTCAACTTTAAACGAAGTCGATAAGAAACCATTTGGAAATATCAATCGCATCAGTCGCTGGGCGGGGCCCAAACTGAAAGGTTGTCTGTTCCGGCCGCTCTGAGGCAAAAATTTGCGCGTAATTTTTAAAGATTTTTTTATAGATTGTATTAAGTTTTTAAGTGGTTCTTGTTGTGATAATGGGTAATAAGAAAAATGAAGCTAAGTTAGAATACACTTTTTACCGAAAAATTAAAAAAAAACAATTGAACGATGAAATGTTCGGGTAAGTGAAAATAAACTACTGTTTTTCTTTTTATTAATTTAAAATAAAGCGACATATCCTAACTTTACTCTTAGATAAAATGTATCTTTATCGAAAATAAAAAAGTGTGTCAAATGTAATATACATTTGACACACTTATTTATTTTCTTTTAGCTCGAAGAAGCGGAAACTCGATGGCAGCTCTGATAAATCAGATTTCTCAACACAGCTAAACTACATAGAGTAATTCTTGGTATTGCTATTATATATGGTTATGATAATGGTAGATTGTACACAATATTGTTTAGTTCTATATTTATGTATATCGTAGAATATAATATAATAAAATTGCACATATTGGGTAACATATTAGTATTTTTTTTTTATAAACAGCTAAAAAAAATCGGAAGAATTGGTACCTGATTTGGACACGTGCCGAAAATAATGAGTAAGTAAATCTTTTAGTGTCTTTTTTTGAAATATATTTTATATACACGTATTATGATAGGCAATTGATAGGTGTAACAGAAATACCTGCACTGCAAATACTGAACATTATTATTTTATAACTTTTATTGATCAATTTAGATATTTTACACAAAATAGTCAACAAGTGCGATTGCATTTTCGTATTGAACAAAAGGTTAAGGCAATAAATGGTGCTTTGTTTACAATTGCCATGTATAATAGGCAATAAGTATGGTTATAAGTTCAATTAGTAAAGTGCACCTGCGTCAGTTCTTGGCTTTATCTATTATTCAAAATATGAATAAGCCGGAGCACTTTTTATTTATAAAAATTGTAAATAATAAGTGCCGTGGGTATTGTTGGTAAGAAATAAATGCAATCTTTCTATTATGGCCGCTTTGGCCAATTCCATGGCAGCTTTGATAAACCAGATTTCTCAACAGAGCTCAAATACAAAGAGTAAGTCTTGTTATTGCTGTTATATATGGTTATGATAATAGTAGATTGTACTCAATATGATTTAATTCTATATTTGTGTATATAACATAATAAAATTATGCATATTGGGTAACATGTTTATATTATTTTTTTTAGAAACAGCGGAAATAAAT
>QDHC01000110.1:401208-424439 GCA_013186455.1 Papilio dardanus tibullus | reverse complement strand
GACTCGCTCCGCCCACAAACGGTGAAAAAAACACGAAACTGATTTTATGTTACGAACCGGCCCTTCCTTAACAAGAAGTTGCATACCTATGACGTTATTTCATGACGCCCATTTGTCTAAGCTACACCGTAAGGCGTTAAGCATTAAGTTGGCAGTTTACTTAAGCTCGTTCTAAGTTACCATGTAATTAGAGGTGCAGTAATGAAGGCTGGTGTACATTTAATCCCTTTCCACAGATATTAGTGCAAGAAATTGTTGCATAGAGCCCATTAAGTCTGATCAAGTTAAACCTAATTTATTATGAAATTAAGAAACTAATAAGCTCGTAGAGCTAGTTACACATCTTTAACTGAATCAGTTGGATTGAAACTGGGCAGTTAAATGAAGATGTGTTGCTGTTTAATAGAGGTAAAATGGTAGTAAATACCTGGGTAAGCTAGAAAACTACATCATCGACAGTCATTCTCTGGTCCTGACGAGCTAACTCCATAAGTGAGAATCTTGGATTAGAGAGAAACCTCTGTGAGCGAGATAAATATCGCGGTCCCTTGGACTCTCGCTCAACTTTGACGCAAAAAAATATATCGAAAAAAATATTAAATACATTACCCTAATGGAATAAGACATCAGTGGACTTATTCATAAGTAGCTTAAATTTAATAGATAATACCAAAGTGAGGTCAGATTTACTTTAAATATTTATTTTTATTAAACCTTTTATCTTAAAGGCTCATCTCTTTGCAAAGATCAACAATATTAAAGAAAAACATACTCTATGAAATGTTATTTTTCTATACTAATATTATAAAGAGAGAAACATTATTTTTTGTATGTTTTATGTATTGAAATAACTCAAGAATTACTCGTCCGATTTCAAAAATTCTTTCACCATTAGAAACCTACATTATCCTGAAATAACTTAGACTATATTTTTTAACTCCAAGCGAACGAAGACGCGAGCAACACCTAGTTAAATATAAAACATGTTATATGCATGGATATCATTTTATTATTTAAAATTTGTCATAAAACAGAATATACTTCTATAGCTTTTAATATTAGTGTAGTATTTATCTCTATTTAATTTATTATTTTGAAATTATTTCGTATTTAGTTTCACCTGTTTCTACTTTCACACGTACGAGTACTTGAAAATTACATCAAAAAAACTAAATTCGAATCGTACTTAACTTCATTTTCCAGCTTAAACCTGTAAGAATATCATTTAGTATAAAATTTCCTTGAGGTTATTCTGGAATTTAGTCAAAGATGCGTCTACGTGGTCGGCACGGTTACAATAAATATTACTCTTGTTACGCCTCTTTTGCATTATTCCTTATATCCCTTGTTCTATAGGAACAGTGTTCAACAGAAGGGGACAATCTACATTCAAGTATTTTCTATAAAAAAAAAAAATAGATCTTTTATTCAATTAAGTTACTGTGCCATATTTCAAATGTCATAAGTAAAGGTTTTTTTTAACCAATTTAGTAAACTATTTAAAAAAATGTACAATTTAATATGTAAGTAATTGAAGAAAGGATGTCTCACGGTACACCGTGTCCGGTCCCGGCCGGTCCGAAAGGAAAGGATTAAATAAGGTAAACATTAAATTAAGGTTTTGAGGTGTCACTATTACAAATAAGTCTATAACAAAGAAATTGTCACATATTGTTGAACGCCGTCCAACAAAACGTTCCCTCAGTTATCGTTGTGGGATCAGATTATTATATTTTATGCGGTAACGTTATCCTCAATATCGTCTAAGAATTAGCATTATCTATATTTTGTTAAAAAGAGTTTAGACTTTAACTAGGTTAACACAAAAACAGCAAACATAAAATATGATCATCTCTTTTACAATTCGTAGAATATTTTATGTATTCTATAACTAGGAGGTTACCCAAAGTGTCTTTGGATTGGCGATATCGCTGATGGAATCGACAAAAATGTATGAAACTGATAATGACATTCGATAAGTCAAGTGCTTGTCACGTGCGAGATAACGAACGTCATTTGTCAGTTTCATACATTTTTAATGTTCGCTATCGAATCGCATTGTAGCGCATATACTTATAAAAAACCCTGTAGTTTCTTTAAAACAATCTAAAATGCTAGTGTAATATATGAATGAATATTAATAAAATTGATTGCCATAACTCTTATTAAAAAAATTAACTATTGCTCGTGTCTTAGCCTGCGTTAAACCACCTGATTTATAAAATAGCCTTTGTTACTCGGAGATAATGATCTTTCTAACGGTGAAAGAATTTTTGAAATCGGCTAAGTAGTTTTTGAGTCATTTCAATACATACAAAATACATAGTTTCTCTGTTTATAATATTAGTATAGATTATATTTCGAGAACCGTATAGTTATTGTAAATTAATAAATTATCAATATCTGATTAGGTGAAATGTAACAAAGCAATATAGAGTTTTTGGTAGTGTTGTCCAATGTATACTAATATTATATACACAAACTTTTGTTTGTATTGAAATAACTCAAGAACTACTTGGCCGATTTGAGAAATTCTTTCACCTGTAGAAAGCTACATTATCCCCGAGTAACATTGTCTATATTTTTTCAGCGCGAACCACAATTAGTCATTAAATATGTCTGTAAATTATCGATAATTCATTTAATATCACACATTATACAGACAATGGATGTAGAATTATATCATCTTTTAACCGACTACCAAAAAGGAGGATGTTCTCAATTAGTCTGTATGTTTTCATTGATAATTGTAGATGGCGCTGTATTCCGAAATAACTACAAGAGGGAATTGTGATTCCATTAGTTTAATTTCTATTTATCGATATTATTGTTCGAACGAGCGTCGGTGGCTCAGATGTTTAGCTCTTGACTTGTAAACTGCAGGCCACGAGTTCGAATTCTGCCATGTACCAATGTGATATTCTATTTTCATATGTACATATTCACCCGACCCTCTTACGGTTGAGGAAAACATCGTGATGCAACACATCGGCCCAAAAAATCAAAGATATGTGTGAAGTCACGCAAAATACGCGCCAGTCGTGAAGTTGCGGAAAATGGAACCCATCATAGGTCGAACTACGATTGTTGGAACATCACTAAATGAAAATTAGTGAGGGGCTACGTTCCTGTCGGCGAGATCAAAAGTTACCTATATAAAAGAGATAGCGGCTCATCAAACGATAATATATCATTATTTTATTATTCAATTCCCTTTATGATGATTTATAGCAAGTATCATTTGCATCGAATAGCGCCAAAATTGATAAACTTAGTAATAATAAATGCGAAAAGGATGTATAGATATTTGTTACTACGTAACTTGACAACGGATGGACGGTTCTGGATATTGGAAAAGGGGGTTATCCAAAGCACAAGCGCTACAAAACGATTCGATAGCGAACATTAAAAATGTATAGAAGTGAAAATAAAGCTTGATATCTCACGCAAGCACATGATTCATCAAATGTTATAGTCAGTTTCATACATTTTTGTCGATTCCATCAGCGATATCGTCAATCGAAAGATACCATGGGTAACCCTTAGGAATAGATGTCTAGAATAGCACGTAAACAATTTTTTTATTTATTTTGGTATAAAATATACTCAGGCTAATGAAGTGCTTTATTACTTAATAGCAAAATAAAAAAAAATATATATTTAAAAATAATAACAACTTTATTTAGAACGAAAATATTTACAATATGTAATTTGTACATCAAACACGTAATAGTATTTACAAATTGGTGAATGATTAATATTTGATAAATTAATTATAAAAAAAATAATAATATAAAATTAACGCAAGATATAAAAAATCTTATAAAACAAAACCGAGGGATACATTCATAAACTTTTTGTTATTTATGCAAATATAAACATTCATTAATTGTTAGTTCCTTTACAACGTCAAGATCTGCAATTTTATTCTCCAACCTTACGGCTTCATTAGACCGAGTTCGCGATAAAAACTGAGACTTTGTTTTGGCGTAAGGCCGTTTTTTCGAACCTGAATATATAATATTTGTCTCAGTTATAGAGGTTTCTATCTTATCCAAGTTTGGCTGTAATATGTCACTGTAACTTTACGCGGTATTGTCCAATGCTAGTTACGCGGATTTGACCCATCCCCGACGATATGTCGGCGACGCGAAGACGAAACTGTATTTTGCAAGCCGCTTAAGCCCTGAACGCACCGGGATTGTATTTTAGTCGAATAGCAAGTAATTTAGTAACTAAACGTATCCGAACAGCAACATTTTAGTAGAGTAGATTAGTAAATCCTATGTACGGATACTTGCTTCTTCTTCTTCTTTAATTTAAGGTTTACCTTGTCGGTGGAGTCCTTTCCGATCCTGTCTTTTCTGTGCCAACATCTTGATATTCTGATACGGTACTTGCTACTCGACTAAACTACTATCCAGATGCGAACAAGGCTTTAGAGATTAAAATCGCCAATCTTATTTGTTTACGAAGGACCTAATATTTCATAGCCTTTAAAGAATGAATAACGATTAAACAATTAATATAAAATTAATATAAAGAATCAGATTATTTTCTTTTCTTCAAAATATCACAATTAAGTATATCTGAGTACCCAAGCTGTGTAAAGAAGCCAACTTAATAATATCAGTACATTATGGAATAGTTTTAAAATTAAGCGGCTAAAAAGTGACGCGTTGCTTCGGTGTTTATTTGGTGTATTGAGTGCGAGAGGCCGCGACGTAACAGTCCCACTCATCCCTGAGGAGGAGCCCCCGAGGGTTCAAACTAGTCGGTACCGTCACTGAAGCAACGCGTAAGATTTTGGCCTCTTAATTTTAGTTTATAAAGATGTCCCACGAAAGTTTGAATAATTTAATTAATGGAATAGTTCATAACTTTTCTTTTAATCAATTATATCTTCGTTGAAAAACCATCTATAGTTGCAAACTTCCATTTTAAGCGCAGGACTTTTTCTCTCATTACATAGATTCGATGTTATTTAGAAGCGATTAGACAAGTAGCTAATTAGTTAAGATTAATTAACTAGTTTTAATAATTATTT
This sequence comes from Papilio dardanus tibullus, assembly GCA_013186455.1. Taxonomy (NCBI): domain Eukaryota; kingdom Metazoa; phylum Arthropoda; class Insecta; order Lepidoptera; family Papilionidae; genus Papilio; species Papilio dardanus. The sequence goes on along the minus strand of QDHC01000110.1, from coordinate 419,392 downwards.
TGCCAACATATAGTTTCGTTAAAAAATAATGATTAAATTTTAACGTTATCGAAAAACTTCACTGAAAAGACATTATAAAACCAGCAGACAATGCGAGTGGAATTCACTTGTTTTTGATTTTATTTTAGTTTAAAACCTGTTCACAATACCGCACGCCACCGCGTGGACGCGCAAAAATGCTGTTCACATAATACTCGAGACCAAAGTTGGAAACATAAAAAATACCAAGCCATTTTACCACTTACAATGGCCTTGTAAACTTACCCTAACTAGGCACTACACTAGGAATACTAAATTGAGATGTCTGGCAACCGCACGAATGTGTTTCTTAAGGTAGTCCTGCGTCGGCGGCATTTCTCTATCTGAAAAGCCTCGGGCCGAAGCGTCGAGGGTCTGCGCGGTCGATGGGCGCGAGGTGCGCGGTGCGGGCGGGAGCTCCGTGGTGGAAGATCCACTTCTTGCCAGCTTCTTTACCTTCGATGTGGCGATGCTCTCTCCCATGGCGGCCGTGTTCGTCGTGTCCGCCTGATGACTTGTGGCCCTGGAAGTATTGTTTAAAGTTAAGGAACATCGATAATAAACTGAGCAACTTCAAGCAGTAAGATTGCAGTCCGTAAGACAAGATGGTTTAACGCGAGAAATGTTGACCAAAAAGCAAAAATTCGTCTTTTCTCGTCTTAACTATCTGTCAATGCGTCAATTGTTTTAAGTTGTATCGCCAGATTGTTTGGCACCTTCTACGTATGTATGTATGTAGGTTAATTACCTTGTTGTAATGCCCAAATCCGCCTTTGCTGTAATGACCCGTGTCACCTTTGGTGTGCCCTTCGTGATCACTTTCGAGGTTTTCTTTTTTGAAGAGCCCGCCCTGAGAAGATATTACAAATTAGTCTCATAGTTTAAAAGTTACATATTTAAACGACCACTCTCTTGCAACAGGCTGATACGAAACAAATGCAAAAAATGTAGGTGAATGACACTCAAGACTATTTCCTAATTTCAAACTACGTGAGTAAAATACTTTTGTTACATTTTTCGACATCATTTTGAAGTCTAGATATTTAGTAACTTTATTGACTACTTGAAAGCACTATGTTACAACAAACAGAACAAAAACATCGTAAAGAAATGCAATATATTTTGTAGATTTTCATATTTAATTTTGGACACTAAAATTTCGTAAATTTTGTGTTCAAATATTGGTTCTTTCAAAACTAGCAGAAATGCACCAAATAACTGTAAATTACTTAAAATACTAGATTTAATAAGGAGAATAATTTATTTCGCAAAGTTAATTCTTCAAAATAATCATTATGAAATCAATATCTAATAATCAATAACAAAAATAAATATTTTTTGTATTTCAAACTGTTAACAATAATCTCGAATTGCACCCGAAACACTAATATAAATGGATATTTCCATCTCACTTATTCTCCCTCAAATAGCTGAGACAATGATATATTTTAGAGGATATTTTAGCATTAGAAATATCTCGTTACGCAAGCAAACTTGTAACTTGAAAAGGAGTATGTCAATGGCGCAAGGTTGAAATGAAATCATTGACCTGAGATACGTGACGTTAAAATAGGTTGTTTATAAACGTAACTAATTATTAAAAGTGTCAAGGAATTTTTAGTCACTTAGGATTAAATATCGAAGCAAACTGTTCTCAATAACGATGTATATTAGCACCAAAACTCAACACTAATTCAAGCTCAATTACTTTGTAAGTCTCAAAAAGCGGCAACGCCGCGAGTGTGATGGTTACCTTTGCACCGGGAACAATACCGGACGGTAAATTTGTTTAACTTTATTCAGTGTAATTTAATGTAATTATTGTTGTTTTTAAAAAATGCATAAATAAATTTATTCTCCGAATTATTTAAGAGAGCCTCTTAGTCTAAGTTTCATCTCAATGGGTAGGATACATCCTTGACTAATAAATAAAAAAGTTGTAACCTCCGCGTGACTCTTTTCGTCGTGATGGCCGCCATGACTTTCCTCTTCATCGGAGTCACCTTCTTCTTCGAAGAATTCAACGTTCTTTTCATATTCCTCTTTCTTGTGGATATCGTGGCTGCCTTTTGTGCTGTGCCCTTTTGAGTGCTTGCCTGATTCTTCGTACTAAACACATAAGATATTTCAGAAGAATTATTCATTAGGTATTTAATAAGCCTTATTAGATATAAGTACCCATTTTTATCTATATCTATACTAATATTAATAGAGAAAACTTTGTACTTTTGTGTGTATTGAAATAAGTCAAGAACTACTTGGCCGATTTCAAATTTTTTTTTACCTTTAGAAAGCTACAAATACCCCGAGTAATATAGGCTACATTTTACGCCTGAACGAAGTCACGAACAACAGCTAGTACAATATAAAGTAAACTTTAGGTATGGAGACATCTATAAACTTTGAGTTTATAGACAATAACCTCCTTCTGTTGGAAGTCGGTTAAAAAGGAGGTAGATAGGTAACCTTGGCATGCTTCTTGCCGTGCTCTTCATGGTGATGGTGTCCGTAGTGCTGGGACTCGTCGTGGTGGTCCTTGTCGATGCCGCCGTTGTCGTCGTATTTTCCGATATGGTTCTCGCGGTCGTGGTGGCCCTTCTTCGTCTTTGTATCTTCGTGTTTCCCCTGTAACATTCGGGTAGAGATATGATATTCAAATTATTATTCTATTAATCAAACGAACTATTCAACTAATCAGATTAATAATTTTTAAATAATTAAATTGATAAGCACATTAATCAGTAGATTAATTTTTAATCAATCGAATAAATTATTATTTAACTGATTACATTGGTCGATTAATTAATTGTTAATTTGAGTCTCGTGAACATTGTAAATTGTGAGTTGATACAATTGTATTTTGGTAATATTAGCGGTCAAAACAATTTAAATGCTAACATTATTTATAAACAGATACTTACAACAAAAACAATTAACATATACAAATAATATAAACATGTAGTTAAGATCACATAGTTTTAAAATATTTATTACTTTAAAAGTGTGAAGGCTAGAAAAGGAAGAACTCAGCTGGCTTCATTAGACCGAGTTCGCTGAAGAAAACGCAGATTTTCCTTCGGCATAAGCGCGTTTTTTGCGTGACATCTGTCTAATGAAGGCGTAAGGTGAAAGGTACATTGTTTTTCACTTAATTATTTATTTAAATAAAATGATACAAACCTATTTAATATCAAAGACTTAAGCAGTTGTCATATAAAGATGAGACATTATCCCCTAAATTTCCTTCCTGTCTTAATTAAAAACTTTTACCATATTACGTCAACCATACAATCTAATATAGAGTAATATAATAAGTAATTAATAATTATTAAGTTACGAAACAACGGAATACGCTCGAAGTATCATTACACTAGTTTCAAACATAATTTCTATACATCAAAAGCAATTTCGTAATTATGAAACTTTAGCTTTGAATTCAAAAAAGGTGACGACTTGATGCTTGTTGGCGTCAGTGTAGTTAGTAACGTCTAGTGATGTAAAATGTTTTCTAGACATTTTTTCTCGAATAAATTCTAACTAATATAAATAGAGATCTTGATAATATCCTCTCTACATGCAATACCTAATGACAAAATGAATCAAAATTTAGGCAAAAATCTTTTTTTACATTCTCTGTTTTCAGCGTGCACAGTGTTTTAAGTCATTGGGTTAAAGTATAATTACAACAAAAATAATTACATTCTATCTCTATATGTAAAGGGCCAGATGAAAGCAGCACAGGATGGCTTAGTCCGTCCCTTTTTTGCTAAGCTGATTCCTATTGCCACTCTTATAAATTTATACTATGTAAACTAGTGTTTAAATATTAAACAAATATGTAAAATAGCAATTAATATTTTTCATTTCCTTTCATTTTTCATTTCACTTTACACTTAATAACTAAACAACACTATGAGTATGAAATCTCGACTCGAGATTTCTCATTCACGCATTGTTGAGCTGTTGTTTAATTAAAACGACTGCTCTATGCGCTCGCTAACAGCGCCACAATCGTACCAGCCTAATTGACTTGTAAACTTCGTCTCTTCAGCCCTTTGACTACAGAGAAATAGACTGGTCAAAGAATATAACTGGTAACAAGCAAGAGGCTATCTGGATTCGCTAAAATAGCGAAGCGACCGCTGTCCATAGACAACTGCAACTGCAGATGCGTTGCCAACCCTTAATGTACACAGGAGGAGATGTACAGAAAGAGGATAATTCCTCTTCATAAGCGTCCTCTCTCCCGCCAAATCCATTTCCCCTTCCTATTATTTTATACCACACTTATGTCTTTAAGAACGCATATCTACTTGCATAGTTTACACACATAAATATGTGGAACTTATTGTCCATTTTTAGACAGAAGCGAAAGCGCGCTCGTCAGATCCCGTCCTTTAAAAGTCAAAGTTTGAGCCCCTACCATCTCTAAAGTCCCGTACCGCAACATCTCGCTTCCAATTTATTATTTAAAATCAAATCGTCCGCATTTCTTATATTTTTGACGTCCTATTATATTCTTCCAAAAAAATGTGCGTAAAGTTTGTAAAGAACATTAATAATTTACAAGCTACGTACCTTTCTCTACATTTCGTGAAATAAGAACATTCCTTACAAACTTGTATTTCTTACATATATTAGTATGAAGTAAGGTGCGAAAAATTTGTTTTCTAAATGTTTTACCACTTAGGTAGTCATTTGTTTATTGAAATTACCTTATAAGACAAAAAATAATCTAAAAAAAAGTTTGAAACAATTTGTAAATCGCTTGTTGACTGTACTTTTGACTTTTGTATAATTAAAGTTTCAACAAAAGAAAGTAAAGATTTACATTGCAACAATAAATACAACATTGTCCAAAATGATAAAGGAACAATGTCACAAGTGCATTGTGTGATAATATTTATTATACACTGATCCTTTTGTTTTAAATAAATATTGTCGTACATTGATCAAATGGTTTGGCCAAATGTTGGCTGATTGGTCATGGTTTGTTAATAAGTGACGATGTTCTTAGTAGATATGATTTCACGCATGACGTAACTTATATCAAAATTTCATACAACAATTAGTAATGAAGAAATAATATCAATGTTGTATAATAATTGAAACTGTAACAATTTAATTAAGGCAAAAGCGTTGCATTGAAAGTTTACAATAGTTGAATAGGTTGAGAGAAAGCGAGCGTTGAAAGAAAGCGTTCTTAATGGAGGTTTTTAGTTTCATTATTCACTTGGTAGGGACTTTATTAAACGTAATTGTGTGTAATCAACAATTATAAAAATCTTTTTATTAATTAACAATAGCGTTGAATTTGGAAGTTTAAGAGTTAATAAGTTTATTGAAAACATTTTTAAAATTCAAAAGTAATAACCGTTATTTTCAAGTTCTCATATATAAATATTTTTAATAACATACTTCTGACTAGCAGGGACATCCGTGAACATATAAGGACACAATAATACAACAGCAAGATACAACAGAATTAATTCACTGATTATTAATTAACAGAATAATTCTAATTAATAACACAATTAATTAATAGCACAAATGACGAGCAATTTTAATTACACATAATCAGCACAGTGGACACAATAACGTTGAAGTTATTATTAGTTACGGACAGACAAACCTTACCGACATCGTAAAATAAATACCAGTGAAGCAGATGTGAGAAATTTCCTCTCCGCAAGCCAGCGCACTCGTGCGGGGCAACCACCTTATTGAATATCCTCCATTAATTACATTAATAAGTGTTATTTATATAAATAGCAATTTGACCTCAAATATATGACAATATATCCTTTACTAATATAAATTACCACATGCACGAGGTGCAGAGTAATTTTCGGGTGAGTGACATAGTTGTAGACCGCTCACCCGCCATTAATATCCAATTTTAATATTAAACAATATTATGACATTGTATATCAAAGGAAGTCATGGGGTGTACGAAGATATATGTGAATATTTTACAGGTAATTTACGTAATACTAGATTTTAAAATTGGCTTTCATAGTGATATAAAACTGTGGGGGCTAAAGGTGACGGAGCTCGCGGGCGGTCGCTCGTTTTGATTAAAGTAAAATGAACGTGTTATGGAAAGCTTTGAACAACGAAATTAAGAGGTGGCATTTATTTCACGCTAGCACATTGACCTATGACCCTCATCAACCTGTCCGTGCCTACGGAAGGTCGACATAGCATGTACTACTCCTTCATACTTCTCTATTAGCCATCATATCTGTATTCACCACTTTTTGAAGCTTATCTCTATAACTTAACATTGAACCTTGCCCTTATGCCTAGTACCCAAAATAATCTAAGCGCATGGTAATTTATAATTTGTTAATAAACACATTACAATTTTTTTTCTTGTGTGTCTGTTAACTGGATGTCCATTAGTAATTAGTAAGCTTATGTTTTGTAATTTGAATTGGTTCTTCAAAAATTGTCGTACACTTTAAAAATCAAAATGCCGCGTCTATTCATTTGTATATCTGTGTAAGCAACAGGCTGACTCACGGGAGCTATAACGAAAGGGTTAATGTATGAATTACGGTTTAAATTATGCATTTTAATATTTTGTCTCTCGATTCGTGAATTGTGTCCAAAAAATTTAACCTTATTAACACTTTATTAAAATAACTTTGTTAATTAATCAAAGCTTTGATTTCTTTTCTGTTTAATTCAAGGATGAAAATTAAAAACTTTATTCAGTTGGGTAATTTATATCTATTTTTGATATGCTAATCTTACCTCATATGCTTTTTTCCCATGCTCTTCGTGTTCCTCCTCATGTGAGGAGTGTTGTTGCCTGCTGGTACCTGCACACACAAACTAATTTAGTTATTGTATTCAATAATAATAAGTCTATCAATAACTAGAAAATATTTATATGTATTTATTTGTTTCTTATCGTACTTGGATCTACTGCAGAACTATAATATGATAATCAAAGTATAAGTCCTTGGCGTCTGCAAGCCTGGTAGGGGTAAATTGTCTAGCCGTTACGCAATCACAAATACTGCGACCATGACTCGTGATAGATTTTATTAAAATTATATAAAAAGTGACGAATTGATGAATTTGGTGGAGGACTGGAGTGCCAACCCTTTTAAACATTATTTAAAAGTAAAATAGATATCAGTTAATTTAAGTGTTTAACGAAGTACTAAATAATTTGACCTTCATCCATATCCATATGACTTCGGATTAGACTTTTTTTTATATTACAAAGTGGCAAACGAGGATAGGAAGGAAAAATGGACCACAATTAGGCCCCCAGCACCACGGTCTTCTGACGAAACACGGAATAGCTTCCATTTGACGCCTGTCTTCTGTGTGGTCGTGGTATTTCACCGGGCGAGCCGGACAATTCGTGCGAAGATGTTGAAGCGGGCTCTACAAGTGTTAAAATCTATTATTTTAATATTGTCCTAGAAAACCTCATTATATGGAGACTCTAATTTACGTTTACTCATCTCCTATTTACTGAATTGGAAAGGCATTGCATTTAAAACCTTTCAAGTAAAGAAATAAGTCTATGATTTTATCCCATAGCTCGTTATTTTATAAACTAACTTGCCTACAAAGTTAATGTTCCAATAGATAATTTGATGGTGAGAAAATCTATAAAAACTTGCATCTCACCTTTTTAATCAGTTTCATAATCAAACAAAAACGTTCATCATTGGCTACCAGAGTTCAGGAACTTAAAAGTCTCTATTTCCACTAAGCCTACTCTACTAAGCGTGAATCTGCGATTATAGTGTCCAAGCTGCTTACGGAAAGAATCTTGTATAATGTCAATATACCTTTGTACGAACCTCTATTAAGACGGCTACAGACTTTCAGTTTTAACTGTACAGTTCATCTGCGCAGTTAGAACTGATGTGTGTAAGCAAAAATGAGAACAGGGAGTCTACCCAAAGTATCTTTCGATTGGCGATATCGCCGATGGAATCGACAAAAATGTATGAAACTGACAATGTCGCTAGATAAGTCATGTGATTGTCACGTGTGAAATATGGAACGTCAATGTCAGTTTCATACATTTTTGACGTTCGCTATAGAAGCTTATAGCGAACTATATATAAACTAAAATTGATATTGATAAAACTGTCTGTAGCCGGTTTTAGTTAAATTACCTAGCGTAAAACTTGGCCTTATCTGTAAGAAATCGCTCATTTCGTTTTCACTTCCGTGACCGTGACTGTGTTACAAAATCCGCGTCCGTCCAGTGTCGCGCGGCTATCTCCTTAGTGGAAACAGACAGTAACCGTGACATATTGATTTACCGCGGAACCAACGATCCATGACTATTATTTGTTTATGACGCTTCAATGAAATTCGATCTAAATTGTTTGACTTTTAACTATTTTTATAAAAAGAATCGATCGTTGATAGCGCAGTGATTGAATAGTTATTTAGGGTGTTATGTGAAGGAAAACATCGTGATGCAACCTGCACACATTGGCGAAGAAATTCAAAGATATGTGTATTCACGCAAAATACGTGCTAGTCGTGGAGTTGCGGAAAATGGAGCCTATCATGAGTCGAACCTTACCTTAGGATGTTGCTTGTTTCCCAATTATTTAATTTATCGAATATCAGTGTCGATGGAAATATTTATATTTAGAATTATTGCTATCTCTTTTTCTCATTTATTTGAAAAGAGCTATTCTCTCGCTGGAATGGATTTGCTCCAGTTTACTGACCTCTCGATAAACTCAATTGCATTTAAACCGCAAATTCATTTCGTTAAACAGTTCTGAATAGTTTCTATCAATAAATAAATTGAAATAATAAATTATTAATATTATGAAAATATTCAATTATTTCTATAAAAAATACTTTGTGGCGTTTTTCGATAAGTGTTGTATATGTGTTTCCGAACGAGCGGCTGCGCCCGCCGTCAGTGTGACAGCTATTCGAATAAACAGTCTGCATCTAGCTAGCGTCGTTTACATTGCTCCCCTTCCACATACTTAACAATAAGGTACAATAGTTGCGACTCTATTTTTTTGTTCGACACACTTTACCATTTTTAATCATCAAATAAGTTCAATTTGATAGATAAAAACCTATAAATTATAAGCCATAAATTGTTCATTTACACATGATATTTTTAAAAGACAGAATGACACATTTAAGCGACGTGTCGGTTTGAAACCTACAAGATGTCTCGGACTTGTACTAACTGAAATTAATTCTTATTCTGTCTTTTATATTTGTATAGAGGTCTCGAGAGCGTCTGTAGTTTCGATTGCTTCACCACGTTTATGAAACATCCCGATCTTGGTTCCGTACAATCCGTGAAGGTTAGTTTTTAAAGCTATATCAATTTCCAATAGTCAAAGAGAATTTTGTAATATGCAAAAATCCGTAACAAATCTGTTTCAGTAGTCATTAAGTGTTTCTTATTTCTTAGTTTTTCATGAATTTGTATTATTATAGTTTAGTTTCGTTTTCTATTATAAATAAAAAGGTAAACTAGATTTTCTTCTAAAGCTTTTTCTTATTAATATTATAAAGGGGAAAGTTTTGATGGATATTTGCTGGAAGATAGCTCCAAAATGACTTAACAGAACTCGATGTTGGAAGTACACAGCCTAGTGCAAAAGTTAGTCCTTATCCTTATCTTTACATAGTATAAAACAATAACGCTTTTTTATGTTTGTCCCTATATATGCTTGAATCTTTAAAACTACGGAACGGATTTTGATGCGGTTTTTAATAGATAGAGTGATTCATAAGGAAGGTTTTCATGTATAATACATTCACAATATAGTAGAGTAACACTGATAATTTAGAGGTTTTAATATGATGTAAATTAAGACATTTTTAGCGTTTACATTGCAAACGATGCAGTATTTAGTATCAGCATTATACCGATTTGCACCCGTGCGAAACCGGGCCGGCCGCTAGTGTAAATATAAAGCCCTCCACATTCAATTTTTGGTCACTAATTGCGCAATACAATTTCATAGATGTTCGTACATTACTCGTTTTTACCCGACCCTCTTACAGTGAAGGAAAACACCGCGATGTCTGCACATATCTGGGAAGAAATTCAAAGATATGTGTGAAGTCACGGAAAATACGCTCTAGTCGTGGAGTTGCGGAAAAATGGACCCTATTATGGGTTGAATTACACACACTACCCATGGGTACGCGTCGCTAATATAAAAAAATGCATTGCATAATAGAGACTAAATTAGCAAACTTGCGTAGCGTAAAAATAACGCTAGATGTCGCCACAGATTATGGAAAATGATAATATTATTATACCATAGTATGTAAGCTATGTGAAACTATTTCAAATAGACATAGATTCGTTCCCACCTTTGTTTAGACGGGCTTATAGAATTTCTGAGAAAATTCTATCTACTACATTCATAGGATGTTTTTTAAATATAATCTATACTTATAAATAGATCAGTATATTAATAACATAGAAATCCAAACATCCCATGATCATATATGATAAATTCATGCTACGTATTGTGCAATTGTTATGGGAGTTTGTATGATTACGTTCCCGTGATGCAGGTACCTAGTTATATTAGAAGGAAACTATCAAAGACGAGTAGTATTAACTAGCTGTTGTGCGCGACTTCGTCCGCGTGGAATTGAATAATATAGCCTATGTTACTCCGGAGTTATGCAGCTTTCTAATGATGAAAGAATTTTTGAAATCGACCCAGTAGTTCTTGAGTTATTTCAATACATACAAAAATACAAAGTTTATCACTTTTAGTTAGTATAGATTTTCTATTACTATTTAAATAGACTTCATTTGACCATATTAACAAAAACCCTCAAACGACATACATATTTCAGTCTTTACTTGATAATAATTCAAATTAAAAAAATATATAAAATAGCTTTCTTCTATAAAAAGTAAACTTATTTGATCATAGATCTATCAATTTACAAAGAAAACTAAATTTAGTAGAAAATGAAAGGCAAAGCTGCAAGATCATAGGGGATCAGGATGATAAGAATCTAACCGCCTTATTCCGAAATAAAGTATAAAATACTGCGATAAGCGCAGACCAATAAGTTGTCGATTATACGATACTGGAGGACACTCGGAACTAAACAAGATACAGCAGGGGTATCATTGGACCGAATTATGTATCATAAGAAGTACCAGTAATAAGGATGTTCTGTATTTTGGAATACATTTTGAATGTACGAGTACCAAACATAGAAAGTACAACAGTAATAACGCTGATTCTCGTATCGGAATAAAGCGGTAAGAGTTTAAGTAAAATCTTTTAAGCTATATTTATGTAATATTGGTGTATATTTAATTTAATTAATAGTGAATCCTCTCTTTAATGAAAATAACAATGATAAAAGTAATTTTCTTTAACATACATGTTTGGGAACGATCAGTTTTAAGATTTATATCTTTTTTTGGGGATATACTCTTTATTTTTTTTTATAAAAAAAAGGGGCCAACGAGCGGCGCGAACACCGAGGAGATCAACGACGCCCATGGACATCTGAAATACTAGAGGAACCACAGATGCGTTGCCGGTCTTTGAGGAGGTGATACTTGAAGAATACATTTAATCCTACGCCTCCTCTCGTAGAGTGGACCCAACCGGTTTCCGTCAAGGGTCATTACCCAACGTACATTGCGATTTAATAACTAACTGACAATGGCGTTGGATATCTCACAAGGTCACAAGTGACTAGCACATGACTTATCTAATGTTATTGTCAGTTTAATACGTTTTTGTCGATTCCATCAGCGATATCGCCAATCGAAAAATACTTTGGGTACCCCTGATCTAGCTTTCATTTTAGTTGTCTTTCTTAATCATGTTAAGTTATGAGTCAATATATTTGCAAAATTATCAAGGACGATATCAAAATATTGGAACAACAGTCCACAATCATTTTTGATAATATAAACGTGAATTAATGCGTATGAAGTGTTGCATGTCAAGCTATCATTGATTACAGTGATTTGATGTTTGCGTTACAAATGTATTTGATTAATCATCATTTTTATTTGGAACAGTGTCATGTATTTTCGTAGCAATAGGTGGCATGTTTTAACCAAACAGTTTGTGCAAAATACGAAAAGCTTTTGTAGAGATAGCTAATGTTAAGTATACGGAAATCGCCTGATAATATATCTGTATCATCAGTTAATAGTTTGCGCTAAAAGACTAAGCCTAACATTTTAACCGACTTCCAAATGGTTAAAATAGTAGAGCACGTTATGAAGAAAGAAGTATGGCGTATGATAAGGAAAGCGTCAAGTATGAATTTGGAGAGGTGCACCGGAAAATGTCCTTAGGAAGAGAATGATGGATTGTCCGATAGGATAGTTAAGAAGGGGGCAAGATGAAGAAAGCTTTATTAACGTGGTTAACAAAAACCTGGTGCATCCTACAGGATTAAGCAATGTGGTCTACTACATGGTAGACGTAGGAAGAGATGGAATGCGTGAATCATGACATTATTAAGGAGATAGAGCAACTACTGAAATTACTGAAGATAGATCGATCTGGAGGTTGGAAACTAGTGCGTCCACAGGTAGAGTTTGTTAAGGATAGTGAAATTGAACACGTAATAGAGATAAACACATGCAATACATACGAGTATTTTATTTACTTTGTGCTACTGATGAAATGGTATCTCGAACGTGAAAAGAAAGTTTTGATACCGTGTCTTTAGGCCAGTGTTTACTTGATCAAAATGATTCATCCAAACGTTTGTCTCAATGACAAGATTGAATGCATGTTTTGATTATATAAACGTTGACGCCTTGCTCAGTATAAACATGACATAATCTGTATCGCAAGCATTACGTCAACGAATCACAGTTACAGAATATGCAACACTGAAAACACAAAAACGATTGCCTTTGTTTTCTCGGGGTACAGCGCTTGACCACGATCCCAACTGGCATCGGCCGAAAGCAGATATTTGTAGATAGTTATTTATATTTAAGAGCGTCGGTGGCTCAGTGGTTTAGCTCTTGACTTGCAATCTGCAAGTCCCGAGTTCGAATCCCGCCATGTACCAATGTGTTTTTCGATTTTCGAATTTCATATGTACATATTTACCCGACGCTCTTACGGTGAAGGAAAACATCGTGATGCAACCTGCACATATCGGCGAACAAATTCAAAGATATGTGTGAAGTCGACCAACTCGCACTTGGCCAGCGTGGTTGACTATGGCCTAGGCACCCCTTAGTGGGTAGGCTCCGTGCCCCTCGGTGGGGACGTATAGTGAGCTGGTGATGATGATGATGATGATTTATGTTTAATATCCATTATAATGGTTAATACAGCTGGGTAAGCGAGATCTGGATCAGCGATAAACCTCTATTAGCGAGAGTCATTCTATGATCCCGTTGAGCTACTCAAAGAAGAAACTCGGATTAGAGAGAAACCTCTACAAGCGAGACAAATATCGTGGTCCCTCCGAATCTCGTTTATCCCAATTCCTCTGTATATGAATACTAAATCAGGTAACACGCAGATGTTGAATAGAGCTCTATTGTAATAAACACCTAGGACAAACGCTTTGTTTTTTTTTCCCAAACCAGGTAGTACGGTTACTGTAGTACTTATTTACACGTATAGTTTATTTTCCACCTATTGTTCCTGTTATGTCTTGTCCAATAAATAAACAAATTCCATATCAATTGTATGTGTGTGTTTTTTACACCTGTATCGAGATTCCAGCAATTTAAGCACTTGATAACTTTCATCTTATGTTTTAATTGGGTTTGTTGTATTTACTTTGGGTTCTTGTTAAAAATAAATTAGCTAGAAATTAAAATGACTGATTTCTACTAAAAGCTACTAAGTATAGTTAAATTGAATAATATTCCATTTACCTCTTTCGAATTCGTAGTTCTCAGGTTGTTTCTTTTCTTTCTCGTCTGTAGCTGAGGTTACGGGGTCCGTGACCGTTTTGGTGCTCTCCGCTACTACGGAGGCGCTGTGGGCGGTGTCCGCGGCTGAAGGCACGGAGTCAGCCACTGTTGTTTCAGTCTCAAGGTTAGTTGTTTCTGCATTTATAGTCGTAATCGTCGTTGGGGTTGTTGTCGTTCTATGTGTTGTGGTATGATATTCAGTCTGCGTCGTCTCCGGGGTTACCTCCTCCTGATACCGACGTCCCAACCTCTTCTTCGGGAAGAATAATGTCGGTTCACCTTCTTTCGAGTCTTTCTCCTCCGGCACTAACGATATTCTCACACGTCCCTTATCCTTCGGATCCGCTTCAAGATATCGCGAGGAGAACTTTGGTGATGTTTCATCTTTGGCATTTTTATTTCGCTTCGGTTTACCTGTGGTCGGTTTCTCTTCGCTTTCCTCGTAATCTCTTATCAAGAATGCATTAGGATTTGAAAACAAGGAGAGTTTAGGTTTCGGAGGCGGTTGTTCCACCGGCTTTGGTTTTGGAGTTGTTACTACAGATTTCTTTGCAATTATTTTGTACTTATCTCTTACATCTAATAATTTTTCGTCGTACTCCTCGTACTCGGAACTGCCTTTTCTCCATTCTGGCTCTTTGAGGTCGTATTTATCGTATTCCCGACGAGGAAATCGTTCCAAGTTTCTATCTTGTTCGTCTTTAAATAATTCTTCTTCTTTGATCTTTTCCGATATTTGTCTCTGTTCTTCCGCGTGGCGTTCTTTTAATTCATCGACACTGTCTAAAATTTTTGCTTTCTTTGCTTCAGTTTCACTCTGTTCCAATTTTTCTTTGGTCGTTCTGTCTTTTTCGTCGTAATCATAGTCTTCGTCTTTTTTTGTATCATTGTTTGCAACTTTGCTATCACTCGCGCTACTATGTTTATCCTCTTTCGAATCATCTATTTCCTTTGACTCTTCGCTTTCCTTTTTGTTTTCACTACTTTTATCTTCTACACTTTCTAAGTTTATTTTATCTTCACTTCTTTGTACGGGGCTCACTTTCTGTTTAGTTATTATGTTTACTATGCCATCGATATCCGCCAGTTTCGCGGGATCCGTTTTATCCTTTTCAGGTTTACTAGCTTCACTGCTTTCTATATGAGGGTCGGAAGTCCCAGCGGCGGACCATGCTCTTTTATCAAAATAATCCTCACCACCCCCTTCTTCATTATCGTTATATTCATCTAGTTCTTGTACGCCTTGGGGCTTCAGCACAAAGTTAGTGGGTAATGCCAATCTCTTCTTGGGCTTTTTCTTTACAACATCAACAAACTCACCCAATTCAGCGCCGTGTTTGTTCTTGAACGGGACCCAATCCGGAAACAAATCTCCATTGGCTTGACGCTTGTTCACAATCCGTTTATCACTCGTGGAGCCAATACTAAGGGAAGAGGTATAAGTGAAAAGTATAAATAGAAGATATGTAATGACCATCTCAGTGCTGAAAGATCTCGAATTCCTCATGATGAGAACATTACTTATTGGTAAAGACACAGCGCAAGGTAATGCCGGGACGGCTTCGCGACGCGGACTGTAGCCATTCGTTAAACACTATTATTTATATTGTTTGTAAAACGAATCTCTCCGGTAGCGACGGACTAAAGAATAGAGTGGATCAATTTTAAATACTTTGTTTAAAGCTAATTTTATACGTAACTTATTGGAGAAGATTATTCAATGTTTTACTACGATTCGGCAGTTTTATAGCTAGTAATACAGTAAAGTTAAAATAATAAGATAATTAATATGTTGAGATTTTATTGAGCAGCCATTCATGTTAACATTTTAAACAGAAATATGTTTCTTCGTTTATTAAATTATAAATATTGTAATATTCTGAAGTTATTTATAACATTGTCATACTTGTTATAATTTAAAAATAAGTATAATCTAAATCTTAAACTGCTAATTTACTTGATTGTAATACTATTTTTTTCTCTTCACGAGATAAAAACATCGTATCCATATTAAACTTTAAAGGTATGTCCGATCGTCGCAAATGGGACGATTCAGGCTGTAACTTGAGGTTTAAAAATTATTTTAAAGTAAACATTCCGACTATATTTCAAGGTTCAATGTTTCTATAAGATGATCCTAAGCATGGATCTGTGCTATTTGGTATCATTATTTTTTGGTGTTGAAAACAGCGTGTTTAATCATGGGCAATAATACCATCAATTGGTACTCTAATTTGTTGCTAATCTCCATTTAATTATGGTTAGGTACTGGCTGTTACTCGCTATTCTGCTCAGGATTAAAAAAACATAGTAACACATACAGCCCACTTTTCAAACGCCAAATTCTAAGTGGTGTCAAAATTACACGAGATTGCAGTATAATTCGGAGTTTAAGCGTTGAATTAACATGTAAAATACTCGTGGGTTTTTGAGTGGTGTTTGAAAATTTGGCTGATAGGCTGTATTCATCTCTATCTCATTTAAAAATAATTATTGTAATGATACTGGCCAGTTTCGAAATTCAAATCTTTATTTTTTTTAAATTACTTTTATACAATTTCAAAGTTGATGAGAAGTTAAATCTATTTATGCAATTGTACTATTACAATAAACGTACTTAAGTAACGATCAATTCGTAAGATTCTATTATATAGAGATCAAATAAAATGTACAGGGGTCATTGACCCTCATTGATGTATATTTTATAAAAGAGAACACTATTTTGGGTTCTGTAGATTTGTAATAATTGTTTATACTTCTCTATCATAGCAAATATACGTATTATAGTAATTTTTATTTCATTTTTAATTAAAATTCAATTATTGTTAAGCTCTTTATTACTTCCTTTTGTTTTGGTATAAGGGTACCACGAGTTTTAAGGGTAAAAGACCCTGCTTTTTTAGGGAGATCGCTTTTTGTGAGACTTCTACATACTAAAACCCAATCGGAGACCATCCTCTAGTGCGACTGCGAGCATTCCAAGATCTCCAGTGGAACACACCGGGATTCTGCACTGAGCTTCTGAACGAACCCAGGATATACTTCCTCTTGCATTTGCAATTTTAAGCAATATCAGACCACGCCATTTGCCGTCTTCCCTGCATCTACAATCAGGTATTAATTTATCTATCCCGGGCGGAAACAGTTGTACTTTTAAAAGCGTCGGTGGCTCAGGGGTTTTAGCTCTTGACTTGTAAACTGCAGGTCCCGAGTTCGAATCCCGGCATGTACCAATGTGTTTTTCGATTTTCGATTTTCATATGTGCATATTTTATCGACGCTCTTAGGTGAAGGAAAACATCGTGATGCAACCTGCACATATCGGCGAAGAAATTCAAAGATATGTGTATTCACGCAAAATACGCGCTAGTCGTGGAGTTGCGGAAAATGGAGCCCATCATGGGTCAAAACCTTTAACCTTTAACCTTTTAATTTATCTAAGCATTTTATCTATACCTTATATTATAGAGTGGGAAACTTTGTATTTTTGTATGTATTAAAGTTACTCGAGAACTGCTGGGCCGATTTCAAAAATTCATTCACCATCAGGAAGCTACATTATCCCCGAGTATGTTATATTTTTTAATTCCACGGGAACGAAGTCGCGAACAACAGCTAGTAAATAAATAAACGTAACTATGCTGAATACCAAATAACTACCAAGCAATTTGGCCTGTGTCTAATTTAAATTTGATACCAGCGTGGATTGACCAATCTGAGAAGATAATTGCTTCTTATAAATGTAGACACAAGAGATTAACCGAGTTTATCGTATCAGTATACCGTCACCCGGTCAGTTTTGTACCGTACAAGTATTGATGGGCTGACAGCTCGAGTTTTTATCCGAAATTGATAAAAACCCGTATGATTAGGAAAACAAAGTATCGAAACGTTTTACTCCAATTTCCCCAGTATTGTTACGGTCAATTCCTTTTTCCCTTTTTGCCATGAGATCCTGGTAGACCTATACATACGCGGAAGTACCTAATAATTTTGCATTCAAAAGTTGTTTTCATCATTAAATTAATTAACAAAGCATGTTAGACATCATTTTATTTTTGTTATTATTTTATTCCAATCTCGTTCATTCATAAAAAAATCATTTCTATGTTAAATTACATTTATGAAATGACTAGCAGTCGCCAGCGACTTCGTCCGCTTGAAGTTTAGAAGTTGGAAAAAAAGCTTTTCATTTTATTTTAACCTTTTTAAAATAAGTTTGAAGTAGTAATAGAAACCCATGAACAAAAC